>CAUYSK010049826.1:0-17526 GCA_963575035.1 Avahi laniger | reverse complement strand
TCATTAAAATGGAGAAAACAGCAGTATATTCTGGGCCCTGAGGATAACCAACTTATTTTTCATGGATGAAGTCCCTTCTTATGAGACATATTATTCTCTTTTAAGAAGATGGGCACAGAAGCACAGGAACTCAACTGTATGCGTTAAAATGTGGATTTCTGGCTGCTTGTAACAGGGACACAAATGATAGTGGTTTAAATAACATAGAAAATCTTTCCCACCCTTAGATCCAGGCAAATGAGGACTCTGCCCTGGGCTCTATGATTTAGAGGGACCTGCTCCACCATCCCCCGCTTCATGGGACAAAGGGCCTGAGAAGCCAAGGGGATAGACCTACCCTCAGAGCTCGCACCGCTTCTTCTAAACTACATTCTAGGTACTTGGGACCCTGAATTCCGGACACAAATGGCTGCAGCCTGTTTCCAAGCTTGCATGGGCCTCACCCTGGGGCCCATGCTCCCAAGTGTATGCCCTGCTGCTGTTGTGTGCACTCTTGGGCCCAGGATAACCCACGGGTGGCTGTTTTCAGAGAAGGGTGTGGGGCTGGAGCCTAGGGAGCCTTGTATTTTCAGGAAAAAGAAGCAGAGTGGACTGTGGGTGGGGGATCCAGAGCTGGCTCTCCTCACTCTGCCACATTCTGCTATGGAACTATGGGGAGTCCCAGAATTCTAAATTCAAGCCTGAGTGTCTTAGACTAGATTCCTCAGAAAACGGACTGTAAGACAGATTTGTTAGATCCGGTTCCCCTCGGCCCCAGGAACAGAGAGGCAGAGCCACGGAGGCTGCAAATGGCAAAGGAGTTTATTGACTAGCTCGAGCTAGGGTCCAAGTCCCAGAGCACCAACGCAGTGGCCTCCTCTATGAACGAGGACCCCGCCCTGGGGTAAAAGTGAAGCTTTTATACTTTCTTTTGCACATGACACACCGGTGGCACACAACACACAGGTTCCACACGACACGCTGGGCACAGCATCCCCCCTCCCCCCTTAGTCCATTGGTCCCTTTGAAAGTGGCGGATTGTTTTGACTCCTGAGTGGTTGGCTCCAAGCCTCGGGATTTTCAATTTTCATGCCGGCGCCAGTTTTAGTCCGCATTTCGGTTTTGGGGGAAACTGAAACTTAGGCCTATTTCAGGAAATTCAGCTTGTCATGGAGTCACTGCTGGTCTCACTCCTATATTTAACAAACAACTAAAAGCAAGCATGGTTACAGAAGCAAATGGCATTAGTTACAATCAAAGAGAACACATTTTTTTAATCTCAAACAATTTGTTCCACACAAAACAAAGTACATTCTCCTACCATCAATTCCTGCCTTTCAGATTTGCGTGCAGAAGGTTTGTGGGGAGTACTTGGGATGAACACCTTGAAGGGCTGAGAGATGCAGGACAGGGAGAGAGAAATCGAACTGTAATGAGGCTGCAAAACAGGGCTTAGCCGATCCCACGGTGGGGGGGGCAGGGGGCCCTCTGGCGTTGGGGCTGTTACCCAGGCCTGAGGCACGATGGCCAAGGCTTTGCACACCCTGTGTACCAGTCAATGCCTGTGCGCTGCCCCAAGGAGAGGAGGCATGGTCTTGGGCAATGCAGCTATTTTCAGCTACAGGCAATTCCCAGAGAAGGAGCTGTCACAGCCAACACTCTTGGCAGCTGGGGAGTGAGTGACTTGATCCTTAAAGGCAGAATATAGGTGGTGGACGATAGACAGTGCCTGCTACATTCACCTACTAGGTCAATATGAAGGTATTTATCAAGACAAAAGATAAAATATATTTAATTTAATAATTTACTTATTTTGCTTTTAATTTTTAAATCTTTAGTCCTATGGTATATGGGTCTTCATTTGTACTATTACCCCAAGCCCTGCAAATATTAGGGGTAAGCCTGTCACTGTCTCTCTTATAATGGTCCAGATAGTGGCAGTTCAAGACTGATATGATAGCTTCATAGTGAAAATCTGTAATCCAGGCTACTTCAGTTTTCCACTCCCACTACCCATAGGAAAGGGCTCTTATTCTCACTATTTATTTTTTATCTATTTTATTTTATTTATTTTATTTTTGGATAAAGGGTCTTGCTCTGCTGTCCAGGCCAGAGTGCAGCGGCATGATTATAGCTCACTGCAACCTTGAACTCCTGGGCTCAAGTGATCCTTCTGCCTCAGCCTTCCAAGTAGCTGGGACTTCAGATGTGTGCTACCACTCCCAGCTAAATATTCTCACTATCTAGATGAGTTTAACCCTAGTAATCACATTCCAAGCAGGAAATTGGACAAGGAGGGAAAGAAGGAATAAGGTTCCTCCCATTAAGGATATTCCTTGAAATCGCACACATTACTTTTTCACTCATTCTATTAGCTAGAAAATGTTCACTACTCAGCTGCAGTAAAGGCCAGGAAGTGTAATATAATCTAGGGGGCCATATCCTCAGTTAGGAATGAGGGATTCTACTACGGTTAGAGAAGGGGAGAACGAATGTCAGACCCTAGTACATATTTTCCCTTCAACCCTCTGAGCACTCCCCAAGACCACATTCAGGAAGTAAGACCACAGCCTGGGCTGCGAAGTAGGTGCTCCAGGCCTCATCTTCAGACAAGGCTCAGTAGATACGCAGCAGACTCCATTCTAAAACCCCTCTTGAGTATCCTCCCAGGCCCAGCTGGTTTCTCTTGGTCTCACTATAAGGAAGGGAGCTAAGGTCAGCCACACCCTGAGATCTTTCTTCTGATAGGGAGGGGGTGAAATCAGGTTGGAAACAGATAAGACGAAGGCAGGCAGATGTAAGAAGTATTGGAAAGCCCAGTTATGCTCTATTTTTGTCTTCCACATGGAATCTAATGGGGAGGTTTGACATTGCCTCAAAGGTGAGTTAAGGATATTTTCTTGGGTGCAGTGGCTCACACCTGTAATCCCAGCACTTTGGGAAGCCAAGGTGGGAGGATCACTTAAGGCCAAGAGTTCGAGACCAGCCTGGGCAACAAAGCGAGACCTCGTCGCTACAAAAACAAAACCAACAATAACAAAAAACCACACACATACACAAATGGAAAAGGTATAAAGGACTATTATTCAGCCATAAAAAGAAATTATGTTCTGATGCATGCTATAACATAAATGAACCTCGAAAAAAAGTTATACTAAATGAAATAAGCCAGACACAAAAAAACAAATATCGTATGATTCTACTTATGTTAATGTAAAGTTTTTTAGTAGTAAGGAGAAAGAAAGACAGAGCGGGGGCCCAAACAACGTGGCTTTATTGAGCACTCCCGGGCGAGGGGCAAGGTTCACAGGTTCTGAGAGAGGGGCCAGAGAAGTCACGCAGCCCAGAATTTTTGAGCAGGCTTATATATGTTTTAGAGTTGGGGGATGCAGTTTTTTCTGGCTCGAAGAGTAGGGAACTCTTTGTTTGCAGTTTCAGGGCGGGTATTGAGAAGTAGGAGGAGCTGGTGGTATGAGTGCATTCCAGGAGGGGCCGGTGGTATGTGTGGATTCCAGGAGCCAAGCTTCTCTTATCTGGGTGAACATTTAGGTGTGGTTACTCTTTCTTCTTTAGGGAGGGGAGGGGTGTCTGCCACCACCCTTACAGTTAACTATTTAAAATAGGGACATCCAGCTACTCTGGAGGCTGAGACAGAAGGATGGCTTGAGCCCAGAAGTTTGAGGCTGCTGTGAGCTATGATTGCACCACTGCACTGCAGCCTGGGTGATGAAGTGAGACCTTGCCTCTAAAATAAACAAAAATAAAATAAAATAAACTAGGAACACTGTAGAGACAGAAGTAGATTAGAGGTTACCAGTGGAGAGTTACTGCTTAATGGATACAGAGTTTCTGTTTGGAGTGATAGAATATTTTGGAAATAGATAGTGGTGATGATTGTACAACACTATGAAATGTAATTAACGCCATTGAATAATGCATTTAAAATGATTAAAATGGCAAATTTTATGTTATATATATTTAACCACTGTAAAAGAAATTTGAAGAAAATTGGCTTTTTTTAAAAGAGTTTAAAAAGTTGAGAAGAGAAAATCATATTTTATATATATGGTATAAACTTAAAAGAATGGCGTAAAAATAAAGAAGCAAAGCACAAGAGCAAAAAGGACAAGAAAATATTTAAACTAGTGAATGGAAATAGTAAAATGACAAAATAATAAAATACTCCAAGCAATCGAAAGTAATACAAATGAATAAAGACCCTGGGGATGGGGAGAAAGTATTTTATATTCGAAGTCAAAATTGGTCCCTGTTCGAAAGTTGTGAGCCCTTCTGGTGAAATATGAGGTTCTTCGGGTGCAAAGTGCAGTGGAACCCAGCGCAGCGTCCCCAAGGCTGGGTGTTGGCTGCGAGCCTGAGCCGGCCTAGGGCTCCTCGCGCGCAGGCCACACCGCTCCGAGGAGCTGCCACGGAGAAGATGAAGTCCCCGCGCTTCTGGGCGGGCATCAACCCAAACACTCCAAGTGCAGAGAGTGGAAAGAAAGAAAGGGAGAACAAGGAGGAGAGAAAAGAGAAACAAGTGGCAAAGGACGGGGGGAGGGAGTGGTACACGCAAGGCGGGAACCGCCGGACAAAAGGCGGCGACGGCGCTGGCGGGAGAGCGCCACACCCAGCAGCGCAGCCCCGACCCAGCTCCTCCGACGGCTGCCCCAGGCTCAGTCCCAAATGCCTCATCTAGAAAGAAAGTGGAAGCTGTGGCTGCTGCTCTAGCTGCTCCGTGGGCTTTGGAGACTGGAGCTCCTTTGGCGAGGTTTGGGAGGCAGCTGGGGACTCCGGAGGTCCGAACGGGAAGGAGGCAAGCCGGCAGGAGCGCTTTGTGTCTGTCTGAGCTCCACCCCTGTCGCCAGGGTAATTTTACAGTTCTCAGTGTCACCGCTCCCGTCCTGGGAAGGGCACCCCCTGCCCTAGCCCCCACACGTCCCCTGGGCTCCGGCGCCCCACTAGTGGGCGAGAGCGCGCAGGCGGGGCGGTTTCCAGGCAGGGCCTACCTAAACCGGACAGGACTGTCACCGAAATCGGATGAGATCACGGATCTGATGCGCTGCAGATGTGAAAGGTGAACAGTGTTTGCTGGTCTTCTGCCTAGAGGAGGAATCTGAATTTGACCAGGGGATTTTCGGTTTGCACTTTTATTTATGCAGCTGGAAGAACCCACAGGTGGAGAAGACCCAGTCCCTAAATCTCAGTGTGGAGATAAACTGGGATTTTCATGCGGACAGGGATGAAGGGGTTGGATTTAGATGTCCCTGTGGGCAGAGTCACAGGGACAGGAGCTGTGACCACAGAGACCTGGCGCTGCACAGAGACTTCAGGCGTAGAGGGAGCGGGCGAAGCAGGTGCTAGAAGTCTGGGGATCACAGTCCCCGGCCAGCGCGTGAACGTACGCTGTCATCCGCCTCCAGCTCCCGGGCGCTTGGGGCCCGCACAGCGCCGGCCTCGCCGCCCTCTAGCGGAGGACGCGGGGTGGCGGCCGCGCCGGCTGCCCCATCCCCTCTTTCAAAGGTGACTGATCCTACCCATCTCACAGCCACAGTGAGGACAATTAATGCCTATAGTCTTGGCAGTAATAGGGATGACAATTGCTGTAGTAGCTGTGCTAAATGATTTACATGAATCACCTCACTGAGTCCACACAAAGAGGGAGGTGATATCATTATCCCATGGTACCAATGAAGAAACTAATGCTTAGGGAGCTTCTCTCCCCTGCCGCGGTCAACAGCTACTGCCGCCAGAATTAAATGTGTTTCTACAAGAAACTGCCTAGTACTCTGAGTCCCCGTTCCTTGGTGGTGGTTCCTTTCCCCCCTCTTCCCCTGGAAAGCATCGTTTGCTGCTCATGACAAATGGGGTTGCCCCCATAAAATGAGGTAAGGGAGTTGACCCGACTGCGTAAACAGGGAGCTCCCTTCTGAGCTCTAGAACAATCCCCACTGGCAGGAAAGAAACTGGGACAGACACAAGATTATTGCTGGATCTCCAGGGTAGGAGCCATTTCGTTCCTGAAGCGAAATACAGAAGTTCCCTGGGTTGTGGAGGAGATATGTTCCCGAGAACATCTTTAGGTGGATTTGTATGTTCATCGGATCCCTGATGGACAGCACATATACAGTAATAATAATGATCATTCCATAATGGCTCATATGTGGTAATAACAACACAGCGTAATACTGTAATAATAATAATACCCCTGTACTGTAATATAGTAATAAGTTACAGAAACTATTGTGCTCCTTCTTTTAATTCAAACAGAACATAAAAACAAACTCGTACAAGAAGTTTAGATAGGAGCTGGGAGAAATTTCAAAACAGAATGTTAAAGGTTAACACTCACCGTCGCATCAGCGTCTTGCTCCCTGGAAGGGCATTTGTGAGGCAGGCAGGCAGCGGACGTCGACGGGAAGATGATGGAGGTGGCACTGGGGAGGACGGAGCGGGAGCTGGAGATTAGGGTTTGGTTCTGGTGCTGGTGGGGGAAGCTCACCACTGAAGTCGGCTTCTTGAAAAAGGTGGCGAGGGTTGTTGGCATGGCCTTTTTCGTTTTTCATCGTAAATGGCCTTGTAGCAGCTGATGTTCTTGCTAACTGCACGGCAAACCTTTGTAAACTGCCCGATGTTAGGATCTCACTCCTGACGCTTAGCAGATCCTGCTTCGTGGAGACAGAGGCTTCAGCTCATTCTTTTGCAGTACACTTTCTTGGCTCTGGGTCTTCTGATCCTTCGTTTTCTTCTATCAGCTGCTTCTCTGTCTACCTGCGAGACTAGCCGCTGCATAAAGATGCCATGCCAGCAAACTACTTAGCCACACAGATTTGTTTACATGCAGGGGAGAAACTAGTTCCCGAATTATTAGTTTAATTATTGAATTATAAATTATCCTTATGGGGAGCCTTGGGAGCCTGTTCCTAAGTATGAAACACCGTAAGTTGGGTCATTTGTAACCCAGGAACTGCCTGGACTCTTGTCCATTACCCAGGTCCCCGCCTTCTAGAAGCAAGATGTCTGGGTGGAAAGGCCGACTGCCAATCAAAATGTTGCTTGGTGACCAAGAACTCAAAGTCAGGAGAGGTAGATATTTTGGGAGTATTTCATCCAGGTCATAGTAAAACCAGTACTGGAACAAAACATTGTATTTATTTATGCTAGTCTTGTTTTAAACAAAATCTGAAATCGGCCGGTCCAATGGTAGTGGGTTATCAGAACTTATTAACATTAGTGTCACTACAGTTATATTCAACCCTCCCCACTGCTAAATTTGACTGGCTTTAAAAAAAAAAAATCTGAAATAGCCTAAGCACAATATAATACAGTAGAATGAAAATCACAACTGGGGCAAAAGAAGAGTTAGAAACATCAGATAAAACCAGTGACATCAGTATAAATATGCTCGGGGGTCACGAATTTGGAGCTGAGTTCTGTACCAGCCGGTTCAAAGAGGGGAACACAACCAATACATGGCTCCCAACATCTAAGGTAAAAAGAGACGAGCGTCTCAGAAGCAGCACACTGCTCCTCTTCCTGAGATCGGCAGGCAGTGCTCCTCTGGTCCCCGTGGCTGGAAGTGGTGCGATAAAGTGAACATCTCAACCACATCGTTGCCATAAATACAAGTTTCACTGGATTCATTCATTTCTTCCAGTGTCCCTGGGACAGCTTCTGGCACCATGTTCAGGCAGAATCAGTCAGAACCACGCAACCCCATGCTGTGGACGCTGGTATAATCACGAAATAGTGGTGCACATACTCTTCCATCAGACTGACATAGAAGTCCCTCTCTCCATCCATCCGCTGATATGCAGAGCTTTACTGTGAGCTCAGTGTTGTCGTACAGTTGATGTTGCAGCCATCTGGGGCTGCCGATTAAAAGGTTACAACAGAATACTCATGCCTGTCTGCAGGGAACAATAACTAAACAGCACACGATTCTTGTCCTTGGGCCCCCCTTCCTAGATTCCATAAAGGCCATCCTCTTCTGCAGCCACATTCTTTCTTCAGGTGGAACCTAGTACCGTGGATTCAATTTTTGCTTCCTTTGTTGTAATTTCCATGCATGCATCCTTCCCCAGGGTTGCCCTTTGATTGGACTGACTGACTCCTCAATTTCCTTAGCACCATCTGCAGTTCCTTCCCCAGATGGCACCTCTCATTTCTTGTGTGCAGATTCCCCACAACTTGCATTTGTGGCTGATTAACTTCCATCTAACTTCCTGGGAAACCTTTGCTAGCTGTGTGACTTTATGCAAGTTACTTAACCTCTCTGAGCCATATTTTAATCATTATAAAGCTGATAATGCCAATGTTGGGGAGTTGTTTGGAATTGATGTAAACTGTAATAAGAGCAGTAGAAGCAAAAGCTTATTGAGTTCTTATCGTGCCAAACACTATGTTAATCATTTAACATGCAAATGTTTGCCTGAGTCATCTCAACAATTCTATCACATGGGAACTCTGACTATCCCCACTTTACAGATAAAGAAACTGAGGCTTAGGGAGCTTAGTGCCCATGTGTTACGGTAGTTACAATCATAATTACTCAATGTCATGAGAAAGGCATCAAGGGCATGGGAGTTCAGTAGGGGGTCAGTAAAGACTTGAACAATGAGTCATTTGTAGATGAAGGAGCCATTTTTGTTTGTTAGTTTTGCTTTTATCATAAACCTGGTACTGTATATGCTCCTTGTAAAAGTACAAATAAAACATTGAAGAGTCCTGAAAAGCTTCTACCACCAAGTAGTAACCGCTGAATAACATCTTGACAGATCTTTCTTCATAACTATACATGTTTTTCCTTTTTTCTTTTTTTTTCTATAGAGACAGGGTCTTGTTCCATTACCTAGGCTGGAGTGCAGTGGCATGATCATAGCTCACTGCAGCCTCGAACTCCTGGGTTCAAAGCAATCCTCCTCCCTCAGCCTCCTGAGTAGCTGGGATTGCAGGCTTGAGCCATTATGCCTGGCTAATTGTTTTGTCTTTTACAGAGATGGGATCTTGCTCTGTTGCCCAGACAGGTCATGAAGGCTTGGCCTCAAGCAGTCTTCCTGATCCCCTCCCAAAGTGCTGGGATTATAGGCATGAGCCACCATGCCTGGTCTACTTTTTTAAAAATAGATCAACTTGTACATCTGTATTACTTTCTTATTATTTTTTCTTTCCTGATTTTCACTGAAAAAAATCTAAGGTTTGCTTCTGCTTCTCTGTCTACCTACGAGACTAGCCGCTGCATAAAGATGATGTGCCAACAAACTGCTTAGCCACACAGATTTGTTTACATGCATGGCAGAAACTAGTTCCCGAATTATTAGTTTAATTATTGAAAAATTATCCTTATGGGGAGCCTTGGGAGCCTGTTCCTAAGTATGGAACACCCTAAGTGGGGCCATCTGTAACCCGGGGACTGGGTTGCTTTCTATGTTGTTGTTTCAGGCCTTCCAGTAATTTAAAACATGGACTTTTACTTCTAGTCTAATTAGTGATTACTTTTAAATGTTTAGCAAAGCTATTTAAAGTTACATTTTTTTATTTTCCCTGTCCAAAATAATGTGATCATAAAGTTGTATTTTTATTTAACATCCAAGATTCATCAATACCTTTAGTCTTTCCCCTGAACCAAACACACTTTCACTTGTTTCCTCCCTCTGTTCCCTCTACTGTACCCTCTTAGGATTCCGCAGGTTTTGTTAAAATCTTCTGGAACTAGAATGGGGCATTTTTTTTCATTTTTATTTTTTAGAGAAAGTTCTCACCCAGGCTGGAATGCCATAGTGGTGCGATCATAGTTCACTGCAGCCCCAAACTCCTGAGCTGGAGTGATCCTCCTGCCTCAGCCTCCCGAGTAGCTGGGACTACAAGTGTGCGCCACCACACCCGGCTAATTTTTCATTTCATTTCATTTTTCATTTCATGAAAATGAAATGCATTATTTTGCAGAGGTGGGGTCATGCTATGTTGCCCAGGCTGGTTCCAGACTACTGGCTTCAAGGAATCCATCCACCTCAGCCTCCCAAAGCTCTAGGGTTAAAGGAGTGAGCCACTGCGCCTGATCACAGGAAGCATTTACTAGGCAGAGAAGGAGGAAATGGGTGAATCACAGGCGAGGTGCAGAGTGGCCAAGGGCTCAAGGGCCTGGCACAGGGTGGGTTGGTTGGCAGTGGCCGCATTGGTTGGTTTTGCCATATTCGCTGAGGGCCACCCATGGTGCCTGCCTGGCAGAGAGCAGGCCGGTGGTGAGGATGAGGAGTGGAGGGAGCGAGAGCCCCCAGAGGCTGTCAGCTGCACGTGAACGACCTTCACCCAGGAGCCAGGCCCTACAGCCAGCCAGTACCCAGCAGGGAGCGGTCAGACGGGCTGGAGGAGGCAGAGCCCGGGGCGGGAGGCCAATTAGGACATCTCTGTCAGCACTAAGGCAGGAGGCCATGAGGACCTCCATGTGAGAAAGAAGGGCATAAACAGGAAACAAATTTAGCAATTAAACAAAAGCACCTCCCTCACGCCCGAAGTTCAGGCTGTGCCAGGCCCTACAGAGCCACCTGAGGAGTCACTTCCTCTCTTGGTGACATGCCTACCTTCATTTGCCCTGAGCGCACTTAATCGCCCTTTTCTTGCCTTTTTGAAGCTCCCCAGACCATCGAATCTATGTCTTCCTCAGCCACGCTTACCCTCCTCCAATCTCTTCACCACCCAGAGAAACCATTTTAAAAGACAAATAAATATGATCCTATTTCTCTCTTGCTTAAAACTTCGAATTCCCGTGGCTCCCAGATAGAGATAAAGCCCCAAATCCCTAGAGGGCCTAGAGGCCATGCAGAGTTGGCACCTAAACCTCCCCTGGCCCTCTGCCCTCTCTGCAGCCCTGGGCCTGCCTTCCGTCCTGCAGATGCTCCAGGCTCTGCCGTCTGGCCTGGAGGTGCCCTGGCCACCCCACACCCTACGCCCCTCACACACACACACAGCCACCTCCCTCAATATGTTTTTTTTTAGAGACACCATCTCGCTTTGTTGCCCAGGCTGGAGTGCTGTGGCACCATCACAGCTCACTGCAGCCTTCAGCTCCAGGGCTCAAGCATCAGAAGAACAAAGACAAGTGGTTTGAGGAGAAGGAAAGAGCAATTTATTAATTCACTGGCAAATGAGGAGGATGGAGACTCCTGTCTAAAATGTCATTGTCCTAATTGTAAGTAGAAATATAGAGCTTTATAAAGGGAGGGTTTTCAGTTTCAGGCTATTGCCATTAGTCCCATCTCCTAGAAGACAATCTCCATTCAGAGCCCCCCAGCTCTGCCCAGACAGTTCCTGCTGAGCCATCATCGCTTGCAGCACAAAGTAAAAAGGACACTCCCTGCCCCTCCCAACCACTGGCCTGAGGCAGGGATGCAGGTTTTCCTTTTCCAAAAGAAGTGGGAGATGTTTTCTGGAGGTTTTAAAGAGACAGAAAACATTTTTGCGCTTTTTCAGGCCATGCTCTCTGTTACATAGGCACACACCACCACACCCAGCTAATTTATTTTTTTAAATATTATGTAGAGATGGGGTCTCATTATATTGCCCAGGCTGGTCTTGAACTCCTGGCCTCAAGAGATCCTCTGGCCTTGGCCTCCCATGTAGCTTGGATTATAGGCATGCACCACAGCAGCTGGCTCCTCGACATTCCTTGTGCACAAATGCCATCACATCTGTCTCCTCCATTGGCCTGTAAGTGCCAGGGGAAAGGACCGTGTGTGTCTTGCTCCCTCCTGTAGCCATAGTGCCCAGAAGTAATAAGTGTGGAATAATTAATAGTGAAATGAGGGAATAACGTAACCTTGTTCTCAAAAAAGTGTCGTAAAGTCGTTTGTACTTGGTTGCAGGTGACTGGTAACAGTTTAGGTGATCCTGCAGCGGAGGCTGGAGGGGCTGCGGGCAAAGGGGGTGTGGCGAAGGGCTTGTAGCAGTTGGCCAGGGCTGCCGCAGGCAGTTTAAACAACAGAAATTTGTTCTCTCAATGTCCTGGAGCTAAAAGTCTGGAATTCAAGGTGTTGGCAGGTTTAGTTCCTTCTGGGGGCCTTGACAGAATCTGTTCTGGGCCCCTCTCCTCGCTTCTGGTAGCCTCAGGCACCCGCTGGCTTGTAGATGGCGTTATCCCTGTGTCTTTTTTTCTTTTAGACAGAGTCTCGCTCTGTTGCCCGGACTAGAGTGCCATGGCATCAGCCTAGCTCACAGCAACCTCAAACTCCTGGGCTCAAGCGATCCTCCTGCCTCAGCCTCCTGACCAGCTGGGACTACAGGTGTGTGCCACCACACCCAGGTAATTTTTTTTATTTTTAGTTGTCCAACTAATTTCTTTCTATTTATAGTAGAGATGAGGTCTTGCTCTTGCTGAGGCTGGTCTCAAACTCCTGAGCTTAAGTGATCCTCCGGCCTTGGCCTCCCAGAGTGCTGCCATCAGCACAGGTGTGAGCCACCATGCCTGGCCATTCCTGTGTCTTTAAGTCATCTTCCCTCTGGGTATGTCTGAGTCCAAATTTCCCCTTTTCATAGGGACACCAGTCCTACTGGATTAAGGCTCCTGCTAATGACCTCCATTCAACTTGATTACCTCTGTAAAGACCCTGTTTCCAAATAAGATCACATTCTGGGGTACAAGAGGTTAAGACTTCAATATACCTTTTGGGAGAACACATGGTCACATCCCAAATGCCTGTAGCTCAACAAGCCCTAACTAGGTGAGAATGTCAGGTGGAAAAATCACCGAGCACTTCCGCTATTCCAAACTGATGCCTTCGAAATTTCTACAGGGGACTGGCTCCCCCCTCACCGCCTCCCCTCACCTGGGGTGTTGCTTAATTCACACCCTCCACCCTCCCCCATGCCTCTTTAGCCTCCAGACAGTCCTTCACGTCATTCCCATGTAAAATCTGGTCCAGGGTTTGTTCCCCTCCTTGTCTGGCAGTGATGCGGAAAGTCTCCACGGTTGACAACAGCCATATTCTGATAAAAGTAGGATACGACAAACTGCATATTAAGTTATCAAACCCGATGTCAGTGTCTATCTTAAAGTAGCCAACAGAGGAGGCAGCATTTTTACCACCAACTCTCATGTGGTCCCCGCGCCTGACCTTTGGTTTCAAATACTGTTCTCCACTTAAAGAAACTAGGACCCCTTCAACTGCAAGGCTCACGTGACAGCTGATTCCACGTCTCAGGGAAGGGAAGAATCGGGACAGGACCTGAATGTTCAGTGTTGCCAGAGAGCAAGGCCTTCAGGAGTGTCGCAGAAAGTGGTAAAAAGGACAAAGAAGCCACCTTAAAAGAGCTCCCATTGCTCAAGTGGAGACAACAGAGCATGAAAGAAAGAAGATGGGGGGAGAATGATAATTATGGTTAATTGAGGTAAATTTAGGCTGCGAAGACCATAACGTCTTTATGACACTCAAAAGATAATACTAATGAAAGGGCACCAGAGGAGGCTGTAACATTAATAGAAAAGAGTGGAGTTTTAAACATTGATTTTCTTAATAATAAAAAGGGAACTATTCATTTTGTGTCTTCTATTAAGTATGTGTTTTTGTTTATAAAGCAGAGATAGGTGCTGACTTCTGTCTATGGACCAGAAAACAAAGCCACGGGGAACGGTGAGAAAGCCAAGCGGCCTCATTACAGGCACAGATGCTGGCAAAATAAGACCGTCCCACGAGGGTGATGTCAGAGGCAATAACGAAAGAGAAGGCAGTTCCAAAAGTGGGTACCAAGACAGAAACATCCCCAAAAAGCAGAGCTAGCCAAGTCAACCCAATTCCTCATCTTCCAGAAGACAAAATATCTAAATTGCCCTACTAATTATAATAAAATGTAAATGAGGAATGCATAAGGCTTAATAATACTAACAGATCAAGTCAGCATATCATAATGAGAGAAAATGGATTATGTAATAATGGTCAAGAGAGGTTTTTAAAGTATATTCAGGGGACAAAATAGGTTGCAAAATGCTAAAATCTGTGTGAAAGATGTGCACCTAGAAAGAGTTATATTCCCCAGTGAGAAATCACGTCACACCCTCTATAATGAAAAGACAGATAATAGCAAGTGGTAGCGAGGGTATGGAGAATCGGACCTGTCACATCAGCTGGTGGGAATGCGAAATGACGCAGCCACCTCAGAAAGCAGTCTGGCAGTTCCTCCAAAGGCTGAGCGTGGAGTTACCATATGATTCAGCAATTCTACTCCTAGGTTTGTAGCCCAGAAAAATGAAAATATGTGTCTAGACAAGAACTTGTTCCACAAAGGTTCATAACACTATATTCATAATAGCCAAAACAATGGAAAGAGCCTACAGTGTCCATCAACTGTTGAATGGAAAATAAAACGTGGTATATCCATCCATGCAATGGAACAAAAATGAATTTGAAAATAAAAAGGAATAAAGTAGCCGGGCACAGTGGCTCATGCTTGTAATCCTAGCACTCTGGGAGGCTGAGGTGGGAGGATGGCTTGAGGTCAGGAGTTCAAGACCAGCCTGAGCAGGAGTCGAGACCCCGTCTTTACTAAAAATAGAAAAATTAGCCACTATGGTGCATGGGCCTGTAGCTCCAGCTACTCAGGAGGCTGAGACAGGAGGATTGTTTGAGCCCAGGAGGTTGAGGTTGCTGTGAGCTATGATGAAGCCACGGCACTCTAGCCCAGATGACAGAGTGAGACTGTGTCTCAAAAAACAAAACAAAATAAAAACTAAGGTACTAGCCTTTGGTAACTGATTTTTAATAGAAGTGTGATCAATCTTGTAATCATTATAATAATTTTTGCATTTGTTTGCTTCTTGGGGGTTTAAGACATTTAAGAGACTCCTATAGATTAGATTTGAGATTTTAATTAAATGATTAAATGTGTGTAAGTCTAAAATCAATATTTAATGTTTGAATAAATTTGATTATTAAATTAATAAGTTTACATGTATTAGTTATGTAAGTAGCATGTAAATAAAGGAATATTGTTTAATGCTTACATGCTAATTGTTTAATAAATTCTTAAGAGTAACAAATTTTACGTTAAACAGAAATGCCTTAACGTCCTTCAGTCACTGACAGGGTATCCCAGGAGGAGGGAGGGAAGGGCACTTGAGTTTGCAGGCTGGGGGACATACGGTTAAGGGACCACTAACACGGTAGATTAGTTTTGTCTTTCTAGACTCGTCATCTTCACCCCTAATCACTAACAGAGCTAGTTCTTCTGAATTCATCATATTACAATGTTGCAGTGGACAGAGAGACTCAAAGCAATGGAATTCAGGGATGTGGGTTTTTTTTGGTTTTTGGTTTTATCGAGACAAGGTCTCGTAGTCACCCAGGGCAAGTGCAGTGGCAGGATCACAGCGCCCTACAGCCTGGAACTCCTGGACTCAAGTAATCCTCCTGCCTCAGTTTCCCAAGTAGCTGGGACTACAGGCATGTGCCACTGTGCCCAGATAGAGAGGTGGGTTCTGATGAGATGAGGGAAGGGGAATGATGGTCCTGGGGAGCCAGGGAGTGGTCTGAGCACAGGATGTGGAGAAGGAGGCAGAGGGGCAGAGGGAGAGGTGCTAAAGAAACCAGCCTCTGCCCCATCAGTCATGACTGCCATCCTGAGGCCAAGAAGAATGATCTCGAAATTATTTCACACCTTGTTTCTACCGCCTTCCCACAGTGGGACTTGTCTAGCAGGAGACCATCTGGAAACAAAAATGAATCCACATCAGCCTAGCTCACTCCCTCAGAACAAACAGCTGTAGCGCTAGCTCGTACTACCACCGCGGGACCAACCACATCCACCGCATTGGTTCACGTGGGGCCAAGAACAACCACTCGAACAGCCGTTGCTCTGAGAGTGCGGACATGGTCCACAACTACGTCCCTGAGACTGGAAGCTCCTGTTAACCTTTCATTAGTTCTACCTCCGTGACCAGGACAACATCCTGGTGTGACAGATCTGAGGGCTGGTGTGTGGGCTCACTTCACATGAGAA
Source organism: Avahi laniger (assembly GCA_963575035.1). NCBI lineage: Eukaryota > Metazoa > Chordata > Mammalia > Primates > Indriidae > Avahi > Avahi laniger. Next base: position 1,563 of record CAUYSK010049826.1, on the reverse strand, counting down.
ATTATGGCTTAGTAAAGGTGAGTGTCTCCGGGGTGTGTCCACCAGTTCCCTGAGAGCAAAGGAGGATGCTGACCTAGAAGGAGATGGAAAAAAGTCAAGAGAGGACATGCTGGCCAGGAGCAGTGGCTCATACCTGGAATCCCAGCACTGTGGGAGGCCCAGACAGGAGGATCGTTTGAGATCAGGAGTTCAAGACCAGCCTGAGCAAGAGCGAGACCCTGTGTCTACTAAAAATAGAAAAAATTAGCGGGGCATGGTGGCACGTGCCTGTAGTCCCAGCTACTTGGGAGGCTGAGGCAGGAGGATCGCTTGAGCCCAGGAGTTTGAGGTCGCAGTGAGCTATGATGACACCACAGCACTCTAGCCGGGTGACAAAGTGAGACTCTGTCTCAAAAAAAAAGAGAAAGGACATGCTTCCAGCTGAGTAATGCAAAGAACACAGAGGATAGCATCTGGTCTAGAGAAAGAGACAAAACTAAGACCAGACTGCTGGCCTTCAGGTGACATGAAGGTGGGAGAAAATGGACTTGCTGGAGGAGCGACTCCGGGCGGCGACTAAGCTGGGGGGGACTGCAGAATCTCACTCTCTCCTGCTCTGCGCAGCTCGTCCTCCCACGCTAACAGTCTCCAGCGGGGCCACAGCCACGCTCCGCCTCATGTGGCTGTGTGACCTTGGGCAAGTCACCTGACGTTACTGAACCTCAGTTGCTTCACCTGTAAAATGGTAATAATGAGAGTAAGCACATCCCAGCATTGAAACAGCCCTGTAACACATTTAGTTCATGGTAAACGTACGAAGGAAGCTATTATTACTATCGCTCGATAGTGTGTGTATAAGGAAACATGTCTGGCTGAGTGAATGCAGTTTGTTTAAGGAATGACATATTAAAATGAGAAGCCACCTCTCCCTGCTTGGTCTTGGAATCATTCTCTCGAGTGCTATTCCCCATGGGAAGCATCGCACCAAACTTAACGTTCAACTGTGAAGTCAACTAGGGTCACTGTACCAGGCCAGCCTCCCACCATGGAGCTAAGAACTATCTTTCCATGGTCCTGCGGGGGCTGTCTCACTGGGACAATGTACTACACACTAGGATCGGTCCCTTCTGATGGGTTGGGCTTTTTCTGTCTCTAAGTCACCTTATCATTGTCTTAATTAGACTTCCTAACAACCCTGTGAGGGAGGCTGGACATCTGCTTTCATCCCATTTTACAGATGAGAAGACCGAGGTCTGCAGAGTTCAATGGCTTGCCTAGGCTGACCTGGCAGAGAAGACCTGAGGCAGAAGGGGAGCCCTGGTCTCCTAACTCCTGGACAAATGCTCTTTTAGGATAGGAGAAAAGACTCCTGCTACTCCGGACATCACTTCTACCAATTAACCACTAACAAAGATGTAAAAATCAGTGAGCCAGCAGCAGTCGCCACTGTGAACATTAGGGCCATTATTATATCACAGATTACTGACCCCTCTCCTCCTCTTTTTCTTTTTTTTCTTTTTTTTTTTTTTTGAGACAGAGTCTCACTCTGTTGCCCGGGCTAGAGTGCCATGGCATCATCCTAGC
>CAUYSK010049825.1:0-11960 GCA_963575035.1 Avahi laniger | reverse complement strand
CTGAGTCCCACGTTTCCAGACCCAATTCTACATCCACTTCACACGAGCCCCTGCCTCTCGGAGGGCTTGTAAGTCAGTGGGGAAGCTAGACTGTCCCGTGCGGGACTTGTCCCGGTGCACTTACTGGCCAGGCTGGCGCCACCATCGCAGGCTCCTCTCTCTATTGTCGTCTGTCCGCACTTTCCATGTTTTGTATTCCTATCTCCTGTTATTCTTTTTCCTGATTTGTGTGTCCCCCACTGAATCTCCACCAATTCCCCTCGCTGTTTTTGTGGGAGAGCACTCCGATTGTGTGTAGCAGACCGGGATCTACGTCTCCCTCTCTGGAAGCAGGGATCCGGGAGGCTACCCTAACTCGGCCATTTTTTCTCCTCCCTCAACATGTTTTTAAATTCATCCATGTTGTTTTGTATATCAGTAGTTCCTTTTTTATTGCTGAGTAGTATTCCATCATGTAGATTGTATTACAAATTGTTTATCCATTTTATTGTTAGTAAACTATTTGGTTGTTTTCAGTTTGGGCTATTTTGAATACAGCTACAATTAACTTTTTTGTATATGCCTTTTGTAGGGATATGCTTTTATTTATTTGGTGTAAATAACTAAGCGTAGAAGCAATGGGTTTTATAATAATATCTTTATAAAATTGATACCATGTTTATGAAAGTAGTTATATAATTTATACTGCCACCAGCAAAGTATGAGAGTTTATTTTGCATTTCCCTTATGACTAATGATGTTGAACATCTCTTCATGTGCTTATTGGCATTCCTGTATGTTCTTTTGTAAAGTAACTGTTCAAGTCTTTTGCCCATTTTTACAATTGGCTTGTTTGCCTTCTTATTATTGAGTTGAAAGAATCCTTTATATATTCTTTATGTGATATAAATTTATATTTATATATATATTTATCTATTCTTTATATATCCTATATACAAGTCCTTTGTTAGAAATTGCAAGTATTTTTCGCATTGTTACTTGGCTTTTCATTTTCTTAAAATTATATTTTAAAGAGCAGACATTTTAAATAATTTTTTCTTTAGTTAGTATTTTTATGGCCTAAAAAAATCTTTGTCTTTCCCACTGTCACATTTTAAAAGCAAGAATTATCTCTGGTTCAAGGAATTGTTCACAGGTATCAGTAGTGAGGTTTATATGATTGTTGAACTTGTGATTATTAGAGCTGAAAAAGCATGATTTCAATGCAGCTAATTGTCATCCCCGTTGTTTAGTTGGTGATTAAGTATGTAGGTGGTTAGCTCAAGCCATATGTGACACCTTCAAAATGAGGTTGCATGTGTCATAATGTTCCCATTAGCTCTGATTTCAGCAGTGATTCTCTTCTATAGACACCAAACAAGCATAAACTCAGTATCAGCCACATAATTGCAAGCAACATAAACCAGACCTTTTAAGCAATAAATGGATCTGTAGGAAGGGTATTAGGTCACTCACAAGATTTGGGGGAATCTGCAAAAGTAGTTTGAGAAACCAGGCAGGAACCGAGAGAGCTCAGGAGGCAAAAAGGCAGTAAGATTTTGGCTGATACTTCTTTTTGTAGTACTCAATGGCTCTGGCCAGCAGGCATCTCTGTCGAGTACCTCCACCGAGCATCTTGACTACTGTTGTCCACCAGCTAGAGTGATTTGAACTATCCCTTAATTCTTGCATTATTTGTTTACAACTCTGTATTTTGGAAAGAAGCATGAAATTTTCTCAGCATATATTTATCAATCACCTTTTTGTGTGTCAGGCAGTGTTCTAGATCCTAGGAATACACTAATGAACAAAATAGATAAAAATACTTGCCTCTATGAAGCTTGTGGTATTGGGGAAAAGACATGATAGCAATAAATATGATCAGTGAAATGTATAGTATGATAATATACCTGGTTCTGGTTTCCCTGAAGTAAGTAGAGGGCATGTCTCCCCATTATGGCTTCTATAATAATCAGAATGGACACTTTATCACATATATGCAATGGGGAGTTGTGATGTGAGGAAGGAATTGTATGTTGGGGAGGCAAAAAGAAAGAAAAATAGTATAATATAGATATTATTTAATTTAAAGCATAGATGAATGCTTCTTATTATTTCATATTTACCCAATAATGTTTATTGACCACTTTGTTCTAGGCATTGTACAAGTCAGTCCCAGATATGTTATCTCATTTTATCCTCAAAACAATCTTATAAGCCCTAAATTACTACTGCCTTTATTGATAAAAGGCAATTGAAAGTTAAGAATGTTTATTTAGCTGGTTTGAGGTTGGAGAAGAGGGTTCATATTCATGTACTTTCATCCTATGTCTTATGTTTCTTTCACAAGGCCATCTTCCAGCTAATAGGTTTAGTTACAGGAATCCCAAATGATGGGAAGTTTATTGTGTGTTCATCTACCATTGCATGGCTTCCGTTCCCCACCTTCATACATGATAAATTACACAAATGTCCTTAATTCATAGAATGAGCCTTAATGATTTTACCTATGGCCCTTACCAACATTTCAAAATAATAACTGGCCCCTACTACAGTTCACGGATGATTATTTCCACTTCTGAGGATAAGAAATTGGAGGAAGAGAAGCAATTATTACATCTTGCTCTGACCGATGAAATGCTTCTCATGCATATTAAGTCAGATCATAAAATACATAAAGCTGCATAAAAAATTACTAGCAAGTAGAAAAGTATTTCACTGAACTTTTTGAAAGCACTCAGAGTTGCTGATCTGGGGGTCACAAGAAGGACCATTATTGCTGCTTGTTTTCTTCCATTAAGTGTTTACACTTGGCATTCGATTTGGCAATCAGCTCAAGGTTATGCTGTCAGTGCAAGATCATTAGCTTTACAATTTTTCAAAAAGCATTTGACTTAGTAAATGTTCATCCCAACCTCAGTGAACATGATTATGTCCAGGTGTAAATCCTGTTGGTGGAAGAACTGCTTGCTAATTATACTGGCTGCTGTTCTTTATTTCTATGTGCCCGAACTGGGCAGCAGAAATTCATCAGAAACCTTCTCTTCCTGAACGGCATTAGCTGATGTTTTTAGCATAAACTTAGGTCGTTGTGCCTTGGTAAGCCATTTTCTCCTCTCATTTATCCAAGGAAAAGTCTAAAGAGCTGTGACCCCTTCACCTCAGCGTCATCAAGGCAATCAGAAGAAGTACCAAATGTCTAGTTATTTTTGGTTAGAGCGGTGTCAGTTTGATGTCAGAAAATGTTCTGGCTAATGGATATCTGTATCTTTTCTCTGAATGTTTCTTGAAAAGGAAGGGCATCTGGTTTGGTGCGGGGTGGAGGGACTTGGAGATATGCATGAGACCTTATAGAACAAGTAGAATATTGTAGGCACCATGCTCAGGGCTTGAGCTACTAGGATAATATTGTCACCCCTTCGAAAAAATGAAAAGTAAACCCTCAGTCTAGGGGAGAGAAGGACACATAATGTATGTTAGTTGATATAAGGGAACTGCATTTTTCTGCAGAGGAAAGGATACAGAATCAAAAGAAATGGCTTCTTTTGGGAAGCAGGTTGATAAAGCTTTATACAGGAGGTGAGATTTTTATTGGTCTCACAGGCAAGTTCAACAGATTTGGTTTTATAATCTGTTACATATTTTACATTTTCAGTGTTAAATTTGAGTGATGCAGTCACACATACATTATTTTTCTTGCTTGTGCCTTCAATAACTCTCAAAATATATTTTGTATTTTTGTGTTTCAGCAAATTCAATTATATGTATTTATATTTTGAGTAGATAGCGCCAAGCAATAGATAGCAATGATTAGGAAGCAGTTGGTTGAGTCATGTCCTTATCTCTGCTGTTGTGGGACAAAGAGATGGGTAGAGGCAGGACTGAGGCAGGGCTGGAGGGGCTGGTTTTGGAGCTCTCTTCGGAGTCTTAGCCCGAGGAAATCTTTAGCAAAGGTACACATGATGAGTACAGGCCTTCATAAGGGCCATCCAAGAATCTTTCTACCAGACGGTATGTTACTCCGAAAGCAAGTATTAGACCAGATTCCACCAAATGTCCAAAGTGGCTAGTGGGAAAGCACTAAAACAGGACTTTGTAGAGTCATAAAATTTGGGTTCCAGTTCTGGTTTGGCCACATGGAACACATGTGACTTCATATAAAACTGTCTTCCTACCTGCACTTCAAGGTTGTGGTGAAGATCAAGCCAGATAATGTAGGTGCATTAGTCACGGTTCTCCAGAGAAACAGAAGCATAGAAGGGAGAGAGGGAGAGATGAGTAAGGAATTGGCTCATGCAATTCTGGAAGCTGACAAGTCCCAAGCTCCCAGTCAGTAAGATGGAGACACAATAGAGATGATGCTACAGTTCTAGTCTGAAAGGCCACAGGCTTGAAATCCAGGAAAAGCCAATGTTTCAGTTTGAGCTTGAAGACAGGGAAAAAACCCCATTCTCAAGCTTAAAAACAGCCAGGCAGGAGGAATTCCTTCCCTCTTACTCATGAGGGGGTCAGCCCTTTTATTCTACTCAGGCCTTCAGCTGATTGCGTGAGGCCCATCCACATTAGAAGGGCAATCTGCTTTACCTGGTCTACCAATGCACATGGTAATCTCATCCAAAGACACCCTCACAGAAACACCCAGAATAATGTTTAACCAAATACCTGGGCACCCTGTGGCCCAGTAAGCTGACACATAAAATTAACCATCACAGTAGGCAAACTTGCTAATTAACTTAAAGAGGCAAATGACTATAAGAGGATCATATGAGGGTTCTCATGGTCCTTACCCACCTACTGCACGCTGAATAAAAGGGGGTCCTCCTTCCTTTATCCAGTCATTCATTATCCATCTGTGTTCTAGGCTTATCACATACCAGCCACTGTGCTTGACCTGGCATAAAATGAGGAGCAAAACAATTCCCATCTTCATGGACATTATCGCTTGTTGGAGAGACACACAGTGGTTGAGTTCTTACAAACATAAACATGATACATCAGACTTGGTGCTAAGGAGGAAGAAGGACAAGGGGGACCATGATCTTAGCTAGGGGTGGAAGAGGGTTGTCAGAAAAGGTTTCCTTGAGAAAATGAAGCATAAAACTAAGGACGCAGGATGAGAAGTGGCTAAAATGTGTGAAGAGAAGCAAAAGAAAATAACTTTCACTATTGAACAAATCTTTGCTGAGTGCCTCTCCACATGAGGCACTGTCTTAGGCAGCTGGGCTAAAACTCAGAACAAATGAGATAAAAATCTCTGCTGCTCTCATGGAACTTACAATCCAACAAAGGATGACAGACTATAAACACATTATAAATAAATCAGTTATGTAGTTGCCAGAAGATAGCAGGTGATATGGAAAGATGAACCAAATAGAGCAGGCTAAGATGTCTCAGGAGTAAGTGAAGGGAGTGTTGCCATTTAAAATAAGATACTCAGGCTTGGCCTCCCTAAAAAGGTGGCCTCTGAACAAAGACTCGCAAGTGGTGAGAGGGCCGGCTGTGTGCACATCTGGAAGAAGAATCTCCCAGAGAGAGTGGCCTGTGCAAGTGTCCTAAGGCACTTATGTACGTGTGAGACGTGTTGAGGAAAAGCAAGGAGGCCGGAGACTAGAGTAAGCAAGGACAGAGGAAGTAGGAGGTAATAGCATAACAGAGCACAGAGCAAATGCTTTATAGAATTATCTGATTTAATCCTCACGGTAACTCTATAGGACATGCATAATTACCTCCATTTTACAGATAAGAATGAAGTTCAGAGTTGTAAAGTGCCTGATTCAGAATTCTGTTCACCACAAATTCCATCCATCCCAGAGGCTGCAAAAGACTGCAGAGTATAATGGTTAGAAATATTACCTCTAAGACCTGATAGCCATAGTTTGAATCCTGGTTCTGATAACTACAAGCTGTGTGGCATTGTGTTAGTTATTTATCCTCTCTGTGTTCAGTTTTCACATTTGTAAAGATGGAATGATTACAATACTACCTTATATTGTTCTTATGAGAATTGAATGAATTGATTCACATGGAGCGCTTATGAATAGAGTCTGGCACATGGTAACTACTGTGTTCAAAAATTGTTAGCTATTATATTATACTGAACTCTATTCTAAGTAGTTACTCAAGCAACTACTATGATTCTCCTTCTTCTAGGAAATAGAAGATGAGCTACCTTCTGGGTGTTGATGATAAAGAGATGAATGAGAGCAAATTACCATGAGGGTCTGTAAGTCTAGAAGGTAGGAGCAAGATCTGACCAGGGACAGATATCGCCAAAGGTGGGAGATAAAACGATGGATGTATACAAGGTGTTTAAGCTTCACCGTATAGATAATGCAAACATTTGGAAGCTTTCAGGCAGTGGAATAGCAATGGGGCTATATTCGTGAATATATTCCTGGTAACTGCAATGTGGACGGTGGTAGAAGGCAGGGCAAGATGAGCGGGAAAGCATTTATAGCATTCCAGGAAGAAGACAGAGGGTCTGAACTAGGATGTACTTAACAAGGATGTAGTTGAAGAAATGCACTGGAGAGATTTTAAGTGTGTGACTAATGTGATGGGTGAGGTAAGCAAATAATCTAGGATAACTCCTGTGTTTCCGATGGAGGCATCTGGGTGAACTGTAGGGCCAACCATCATGTAGGAAATTAATGCAAATTGTTCTAAAGCCAGTTTAGCAGATCAGAAGATGCCACATTATCTGGCGAATATAGTGGCTTCTGATGGAGCAGAGGTATGTGTGGCCTATGCCTCCTTTTCCCCATAACCTTGTGACAAGATGAGGTGTTACACTCAAAGCAAGTCGTAGACCTAATTTTCCCAAATGCCCGAACATGATTAGCAAAAAGCTACAAAAACAGTGCCACACTCTGCACCAGGGATCTGACCATCACCTTGTAGAAAAAGCTCGTGAGAACTGATTCCAAGACTTTCTGAGTAAAGGGACAGCCAACCTTCTAGTCCGGTTAGGTTATAAGGTCCTTCATGGAGTGAGGTGGATGCTGAACCTTTGCAATGTTAGCCTCAGGCTCTGATAGATTTGCTGGGTTTTTATTCTATGTTCGTGCGAGGGTAGTGGAGCCTGTAGAATGTTCCTAGCCAATCACCGTTCTTGAGCACATTCATTTCTTTAAATAATTAAAAGAAAATTTATAATATTCTTTGAGCTGATTACAACTCTAGGGTCTTAGATTCTGATGGCGATAATTCAAATATTTCGTAACCATCCTTGGAGCGTTGATTGCTGATGGAGTATTTTAAATACTTCCCAACTCCCCCTCCTCCCCCAGGCATATGTTATAATTCACGTGTACAACTGTTTGAAATGTAAACATATTTCATACTGTTTACAAAGAAATATTTTTAGAGCAAATTACCAATATAGTAGGAAAGTCTGTCAGAGAGTTGTAGACATTTAAATATAAAATGCCTATGAGGTCCCAGTGTATATGTTCAGCAACTATTTGCATACTTAAATCTAAAGTTTAGAAGAGAGGACTTAGAAATCTAGAATTATTAATTAATACATTAATACAGAGAACATAGATTGAAAAGAGAGACAGAATGAACCAGCCTGGGCAGTATTACTACAATTAGAAATTTGTTTGCATAATTACCTTGGGCAGATTGCTGGGTTTCTTTTCTTCATGGATAGAATCATACTAGCCACACTAATTGTGCGTACTAACTTATTTAATCCTCACAGTAACCCTGTGAGGTAGGTATTATTATTATTCCATTTATATAGAAGAGGAAATCAAGGCACAAATAGGTTAAATAACTTGTCCAAGATCACAAAAAAAGTAATATGATGCCTGTGACTTTAGTCACAAAAACGAAAATAAAAATCCTGTTATATGTGGTTTTAATAGGTGAGTGAAATGCAGGGATTTTCTTTTATTTGTTTATTTTTAAAATAGAAAATCAGATTATTGTCTCTAAATAAAAACTATTAAAATATTCTGTTGCTTCCTGTAAAGCCCACTTCTGCCTTAGGGTTTAACGAAGCTTCTTAATTAAACAATGTGGCCTTTGGGAAGCAGCATTTCCACCCAGCAGGTTGAAGGGGAGGGCAACCTGTGCCAGTAACTGGAGGCGGAATCTCCGGAAATGGGACGCTCCATCCTCTCTCTTCCACGAGGGGAATCAGAGGTTTAGCTCACCAGCCAGGTCAGCACCTGTGAGGAACAACATTTGCATAACTCCCTCCCCTGGGCTGCAGGGCAAATGTCCTTACTGACCGCACCTCTCTGGAGGGCTGCACATCCTTTCTCTCTACCATGCGAGGTCCTGAACTGAATTTAGGGATCTCTTGAGGCTGCCAGGTATGGAAGAATAACCTGTACCAGCAGTAGCCCTGGGTCACAGTTGTGAATTATTCATGCCACAGAGAGCTAATTCAAATGGCGTTTTCCCTGGAGACAGACATAGGCTGCAGATGCATTTCCTCTCTAAGGTGGTTCTGCAGGAAGGGACCACTCCTTCAGGGACTGTATATTGCCTGGGGTCAGAGGATTGGCCATTTTACATATACAGAGAGATTCAATTTTAGGCCTTTTCACATTTTTTCCAGATGATTTTATCCTCCACTGTAATAGAGGCAGAGACTGTGGAATGCGCGTTGATACCATACTGACTGCCCGGGTTGGAATCCCAGGTCTGCCCTTGCAAGCTGTGACACCTTGGGCACATCGTGTCACCCCATCATGCCTTAACTGCCTCGCCTGTCAAATGAGGATTATACTAACATCTCTCATAGCTATTGAGAAGATTTTAATAGCCCCTAGGTAGAACATATTAACTATTCAGTAAGTGTTGCTGCCGTTATTATTACTACTGTTTTATTATTATTATTGTTAAATACAGTCAGAGAACAAAACTGAGAAGACTGGGATGAGGCATTCATCATATAACTTTGTATTTGTAACTGACTCACCTTCCTGTAATACACTATGAATTAATATACAAGGTCTGTCTGGAAAGTATCCAACCATGTAATAGGAAAAATAGAAACATTTATTGAAGATGATACAAGATACAAGCAACATTGCGCGTAAGACAATGACGTCTCTGTCCCCTTCAAAGTAGGCACGTTGGGACCTCACACAGTTTTCCCAGCGTCTCTTAACCTAACCCGTACACGTTCCACATTCTCAGGTGTTCTGCTGTTGCAGGCCTTCCAGAATGTGGATCACTTTCAACAGATTCTCGACCATCTTTGAAGTGTTTGTGCCACACTTTTATCTGTGCTGTACTCAATTGCATTGTCCCCAAAAGCATTCTGAATCATCCGAATAGTTTCCGTGGAGGAATGTTCAAGCTTCACGCAAAATTCGATGAAGATTCATTGCTCTACTCGCTCAGTCATTTTTAATGCAAGAGCCACACAATACACATGCTCACTTAACAGCGTCTAGTGCCCCACTGACTAGGACAGTGTTCACACGTGTGCATTTCAGGCCACTCGCTTTTCCTGCCAGGTTACATCAATGTGGTACAAACCGTTCTCGTTATATTGACAATGGCTGTTTTAGTCTTCATGTTTCCAGAGTTTCTTTGCTGATTCCTTCCCATCTGGAGCAGCTGTTGCTTCTTACCTTTGGATTTTCATTTAGATAATGACATGCCCAGTTTAGTCTTTGAGCCAGTAGGTGGTGCTTGTGGGTGAGATTTGACTACACCCAGTATGATGTCAGTAAATGCAGTGCAAATTGACCTCCCTGTCAGTAGGTGGTACTTGCCAGAAGGAGCAAGTGCAACGTTTTTGGGTTCTATAACCAGCTCTCTCCTTCCTTTGGAGATGCACTCTAGTGCCTCAGGTGGTGGATGGGGACCTGGGACTTCTAGGTGTGTCCTTGTTCTCCACCTCAGCAGGGCAGGTGGGGGATAGAGGTTGGGGGGGCTGGATTGTGTGAGCCTGCCCTCAAGCTCCACAAATGCTGTTAGCAGGGGTCAAGAGTCTGTTTTCTGCTTCTGGGCAAAGCTGCGAGGAAGGGGCTGAAATGGTCCCACTCAGCCAAAAAATCTGCATGTGGTGGTGGGGCTGTCTGAGACCCACAGTCCAGAGCATGCTTCGCTCCTTCCCACCCTCCCCTAGTCCGTGGTTTCTCCTGGGTCTCTGCCGGCAGGCAGGACCTCAAACCAGCAGATTTCCCCTGACTGTGCTATTATAAATCGTGGTGTTCTTAATTTCAAATTCCAACTGTACTTTACTGTCACATAGGAAAAAATTAACTTTTGTATATTGGTCTTACATCAGTTTTCTTTCTTCTTTGGCAGGCCCCTACAGATGAACCTCAGTGGAGGCCCTTAGGATTTTGGAAGAAGGCCCTGCCGTATTCAAAGATAACTACTCTCCTTTTGAGAAACAGATCTTGGCCTGCCACCGTATACCAAAAAAAGGATACCAAATGAATATTTTTAATTTCTTTCTTTCTTTTTTTTTTATCCATTGCACTAGCTAGGCCTTCCTGTATGATATTGAATAGAAGTGATCAGAGGGGACTTAATTGTCTAGTTCCCAATCATAGCTACAGGATTTTTGTAAATGTTTTTTATCAGGTTGAGGAGATCTCCCTCTCATCCTAGTTTGCTGAGCATTTTGTCAAATGCTCGTTGTTCACCAATTGATATCACATATTTTTTTTTAGTGGTGGATTTTATTAACTGATTTTCTAATGCTGAACCAACACTGCATACCTGGAATAAATTGCACTTGTTCGTGGTGTACAATTCTTTCTTTACATTTTTGGAGTTGATTTGCTAATATTTTTTGCATCTGTGTTCATGAGAGATATTGATCTATAGTTTTTCTTTCTTATAATGTCTTTATCTGGTTTTGCTGTTAGGATAACGCTGGACTCATAGAACAATTTTGAAAGCATTCCCTCTGTTTCTATTTTCTGAATCATATGGTAGAAAACTGGTATTTTTTTCCCTTGAATATCTGATAGAAATTCATCAGTAAAAACATCTGGACCTGGTACTTTCTGTTTTGAAAGGTTATTAAATTATTAATTCAATTTCTTTAACAGATATGGGCCCATTCAGATTATCTTTTTCTCCTTGTTTGAGTTAGGGAGCTTATTTCTTTAAGGAGTTGGTTTATTTCATCTAAATTATCAAATTTGTGGACAGAGAATCATTTATAATATTATTTTATTATCTTTTTGATGTCCATGGGATCAGCAGTGATGACTTCTGTCATTTCCAATTGTGTCATCTGTCTTTTTTCCTGGGTAGCCTGGTGCTATAATTTGAATGTTTGCCCCCTCCAAAACACATGTTGAAATTTAATTGCCATTGTAACGGTATTGAGAGGTAGGACTGTTAGGAGGTGATCAGGCCACGAGGGCTCTACCCTGATGAATGAGTTAATGCTGTTATCATAGGAGTGGGGCGTTTTCTCCCCCTCCTGCCCCTTGCCCACTTTTGCCCTTCCACTTTCCACCATAGGATGTGCCAGTAAGAAGCCCCTTGCAAGATGCTGGTCCTTCAAACTTGGACTTCCCAGTCTCCTGAACTGTGAGAAATAAATTTCTATTTATTATAAATTGCCCAGTCTCAGTACTCCTAAAGCAGCAAAATGGACTAAGACACCTGGCTAGCTGTTTAACAATTTTTTTCAGCATATTATGGGGGTGCAGATGTTTAGGTTACATTGTCCTTACCCTCCCTCCCCGCCTAAGTCCGAGTTTCAAATATGTCCATCCTTCGGGTGGTGAGCATTGCTTTTTTTTTTTTTTTTTATTCCAGGGTATTGTGAGGGTACAAACATTATAGTTATACTTTACATCTTTGCTTCACCCAAGTGCGGGTTAAAAGCATGCCCTCCCCTCCTATTAGTGCTCCCCGTGTCCTTTAGTTGTAGATTTGCCCCCCCATCCCCCTAATCCCTAGACAGTATTTCCGCCATGTGATCAACCTAGTGTTGATCAGTTAGTACCAATTTGATGGGTGAGTACAAGTGGATCCAGTTCTTC
>CAUYSK010049821.1:0-11586 GCA_963575035.1 Avahi laniger | reverse complement strand
TGACAACTCACTCTTTTCCGTATCAAATTTCTATCTGTTCAAGTCTGCTGTTTGCTTTTGGTGCACCCACAGTGCTTTCTTTGAACTGGGATCTGTCCTTTCTTGTGTTTAGAACCATATTGTCTTTGTAGAAAAGTTGTTAGTTTATAAGGTGCTTCAGTATCTACCGTAGTTGCAGAATAATTATCCTTGTTTGAAGGTAAAGAAGAATTGTTTATCTCCAATATGAGTGAAAAATTATGAATGCCTGTTTTACTTGTTTTCCAAAGATCTCTCTCTCTTGCTAAGGGTGTATGCCAATTTTCTACCCTATGTATTTTTGTATCTGGGTAACAAAAAATGTTGTTTTATTTTTTAATAAAAATATTGAAACTATTTTAAAACACATTTTGTGAGAGAAAAACAATATTGGTTGGAACAAAATTCTCCTTTGCAGAGGCACAAGACTGCAATGGCAAATCCTTAAAAATATGCACGACCACTTTTTAAAGGCATATAAAGCCATGTTCAATTGTAGATCACAAAAAAAAAACGCTTATTAACTTATTTGTTCTTTATTTATTCACAACTGCTGACTCAGTGCTACCTCTGTAATTAATATCTAACAAATGCATTATGTAGATTTAAGAATGACTTTATATGCATTTAGAAACTAATATGCTGCAGGATATTGTGCTTTATAATTTTGTTATCCAAACATATATTGGGTTTTATTTATGCTAATGTAATCACAAAGTTTAATAATGGAAGGAAAATTATGAGTGAGAGCTTATTTTCTTTTAATGTAGCAGGATTTTGTAATTGAGTCTAAATTGAAATTGGATATATATTCCTGGTGACCATTCACTATAGTCCCAATACCCTTTTGCAACTTCTTATTTGCATGTAGCCTGAAAAAACTCCTAGAGAAATAACAAAAATTGCATCAGCATGGTAGACCAAGAGGCAATTAGTGCAAGACAAAAGGCCCTGTAGTCTCACTTAAAAGGCAATTACCCTAGCTGAAGAAGAATTTGGCATGATGAGCTGATCTCAGAAATAGAATTTGGGAACCAGAAGGTTAATATGCTTTAAAATGCATTAAGGTAATCATTACCTAAATCCATTCCAGACTAGTTATCGTCATGTGTTGTTGCTTAGTTTCAGTAAGGAATGCAAAGGATGGCTGTCAGTGAGAGAGAGAGAGAGCAATGTATATATAAACCTATTGCTCAGTGTTATCGGTCACTGCCGATGTTTCCCAGAAGGAGAGTAGGAGACATTTCCCTACCAGGTGGGAGGGCGGAGCAAAAAGCAGCAGCACAGAGTGGGCCAATAGTGATAGTGATTTTAAGAATGTGGGTAAAGACACAAAGACACCCTGTGATTACTCAACCATATGCTATGTCAGGAACAGTAATACTACAGATAATTGCAGTGGAAGAATATGGGTTTTTTATTAGATGGGGTAAAATCTTATCAGAAGTAGAACAGCTAGATGCTGCAGTGGTAGTGGTTCACCCAGGAGAGAAAAGATACAGGGGCATGGTGGGGGAGTCACTCTTACCTGTGCAAGACGGAAAAAAGACTGTTAGTGCTATGTGATATTCTGGAGAAACTTCATATTGCAAAGGAATGACAAATTTGAAAATTGTGGAATTAAAGAATTACAATTCTACACAATGGGTCAATAAGTGAAAGAATATTGGGCATGAATATTGATTTATTATGTATGGTACATAGAAATTGGTGAAGCCCAAAGACATTTGCTCAAACTGGAGAATTAAATGATGGGTAACATCACATTATTCATGATATGCTAAGTGAGAGAGAAGTACCTATGAAGCAAGAACAGAAGATTTTCTAAATAGCAATAACAGAAGACTACGAAGAATATAAAATCAGTGAATATCAAAGAAATTTCAGAAGGAATCAAACGGTACATGAGTAGGGTTAGGGATTAAGGGTTACTTTCCCTCAGTGTTCTTCTTCAGAAGTGGTGATTAGAGCTGTCAGGGATGCAATAATTTAAAATCAAGATTGACCTATGAAAACAGTTCACTTAGTAGAAATCTTGACCTATTCGAATTTACTAATATTTGTACAGATTCAAACTTGTATTAATAATGCCCTGCTAAGATGTTCTGAGGAGCTTTGCCCTGGGATGGTCATGTTGTTAGAGTAGGCATGAACTGCTTTGGGGAATTTTAACTCTATTGGTTGCATAAATATCCTTAATTTAGAAAGAAAAAAGTCATTTTTGGGAAAAAATGAATAGCAAAGTTCTCTGCTTACAGTAAAGAAAGTGTTTATAATTTCAATTAATTTAATTTAATTTTTTAAAAATCAAATTTCTATTATCTAAACTTGAATCAGATTATTTGTCTAATGTTTTAATTCCTCTTAATTTGGTGAATATAAGAAAAAAGGATATTTTCTAGTGGTAAGAATGCATGAAATAAAGTATTTTAAAAATATTAAAATAAACTAAGTTGAATAAAAACAAAAGCAAAATTGTATGTAGCATGCAGCTTAAAATTGCTTACATTTTAAGGTAAAATGTTTAAACTATGTTGCAGTTCTTTAAAAAAATACCTGATCATTATTAATTTCCTCAGGTACTTATTGTCACAATATTAATCATGATGAGCTCATTTGGTATTAATGTGCATGTCATAACTAGTTCTTTGGGATTTCAACAGTAGTTTCAGCAGTGATTAATTGCACAATTATTTTAAAGGGTTACCAATTTTCTTAATGCCTCCTACCTGACAAAAGAGTTTGAGTTGCCTTCTTGCAGATATAGAGTGTAACAAGTACATTTGTCTTCTATCATGGAGTCAAAATTAATCCTTGTATTTAAATCTCAGGTGGCTACTTGAGCTCATTTCTTGCTATTTTCATTCATAATCTCAATATGCCATCCTGATTAAAATGCCATCTTTTAAAGATTAATCATTTAACACAGGTGATATTTTAAACATGGATGGGAGTTGGGATGTGAGGAAATGCATCATTTCTTTTAAAAAAGAACCAAAAAATTAGTTTTAAAAATGGGGGCAAGATGAGAAACTATGATTATGGTGGCTGAGCTAACACGGACAAGGAAAAGTTACCAGCCTGAAATAGATTTTTCTTAGACTTCACAAAAACCTTAATATCTGAATCTCTGAGGGCTTGAAGTGGATAATTTGATATAATCTTCTCTAGATTACAAGGACATAAGAGAATATGGATGATGGATTTACCTACAGATCTTCATACCACAGGAAACTTAAAATATTTAAATGAGACATTTAAATATATTCAAAATTATTATTTTAGAGTAACATAAACTTATTTTCTTAGTGATTGTGTTAGTATGTTTTTCTGGTTATTTTCTTTTCTACTGGTATTTTTTTACCCTAAGAATTGTAAAACTATTTCAGCAACTTTTAATTCCAAAGAAAAATAAGTAAAATATAGTGTTTATGTAAATTCATTCCATATTTCTTTTCCATGGTTTTATCTTTCCTCTCCCACTGACCCTAACCCAAGCAATTACACACATGAAGAAACAACCTATTACACACATGAGGACACTGTCTCTCCATGTTTAAGTATTATTACTCAACTTTTGGTTATCTAATTTCCAATATATATACAATATATTCCAATTCTTCAAGGATGACAGTCCCTACATTAAAATTATGAGTTTGTATTTGTTTTACATTATATTGGATGAAAGTTTAATTTGCCATCATATAAGTCAGAAAATGTTAAATAAATTCTGGTCAATAGATAACCACCATTATTTCAACAGCTTATTTAAGTAGAGCATTTCAACCTAATATATAGCATGTAAGTATTGCCTTTTTCTCAATATTTCTGCATTTTATCTATTTTTAAAGAAACTTTAAAAAATATGGTTAAAATTTACAGCATTCAGTATAAATATGCTTTAAATTAAATGAATTTTAAATTAAAGATATGAGAAAAATGTATTAGAAAAAGCATGGGAGTAGAGACAAAGAGAAAGAGAGATACATTTTGCAAGGATTATGACAGAATATAAAATATGGCCTCTTCTAGTCACATAAAAATTATACAAACATAACAGTAACTACATCAAGACATGTAATTTTAGAAAAAAGTACTCATGCCTCAAAGAACGAAAAATCTTTAGAATATGGAAACACCAAGAAATTTCCTCTGTGAAAATCAATTATTATCTTATAATTGAAAGAAGAAACTTCTGGAATGCTTGTTACTTGTTGGAACTCTGAATAGAAGAAAAAAATCATCCATGAGGACCTGAAACATCAGCTTTGAGCTCTAATTATAGATAGATTCTAGATTTATATTTCCTATGTTGCATACAGACTCCAAAGACCAAATATTATTATAGGTAAAAATGCCTTTCAGTCTAATCAAACCTCTGACACAAACCAGAAACAAACTTAAAACTACTTCATAGGGGAAACTTACAGAATACAGAGCTCACTGGAAAATCAAGCCTCTTTTGAACGTGAGTTGACAATGGAAAATTAGAAATTACCCACAGAAACATACCGTCATCAGTGTTAGTTATTGGAATAATTAATGTGAACCTGAAAGAGCCCATCTGACAAAGTGAAATCTGAGTGGCCAACTGGACCTAAATATGAAATAGGGTCAAGTGGCCGTTTGTTGACTAGAGGTCACACATGTACCCCGAATTCCTAGAAAATTCACACATCTGTTTAACTTTGGAACTTTCATGGCTGACTGTTCCTGTGGAAGTCTCCTGAACTAAGGCATGGGATTTGGCCTACATCAACCAATCAGAAGTAAGCAAATTTGAATCCTTAATTTGTATAAACCGACCTGATTGGAAACCGAAAATGGAAGTTTCTCTATAAAAGCCAAATTCTCCCTTCGTTCTCTAGAACTGTGCCTTCCCTTTCGTGTAAGCTGCAGTCTCCCTGGTTTAGGAGCTGTTCACTGGAATAAAATCCCCTCCAAAAACCTTTTCAGAGAACTTTTGTTCATATTAGTAACTCTAGTTAAAGAAGTAAAACAACCTGAAAGATATAAAAATCCATTTTTAAATGATTGAAGAGAAAATAGATAAAATATAAAAGACAATGAACAGGATAATAAAAAAGACAGACTAGGAAAATTTGTCAAAGTAATATTAGAAATATGAGAAAGAATGATAAATGATGAAATTAAAAGTCAAATGATAATATAAATCTCAAGACATAGTTAATGAAATGGAAGATAAATTTACATAAATTGCTTTATAATTGAGCACAGGGAAATAGGTAGATGATAAGAAAATTATATTAAAATAAATGATAAAATGAACAAATCTAATATATGTGATGAAATTTATCAATAATAAAACATTACTGAAAGAAACACTAAAGGAGAAATTTTGATAGGAAGAAAATGAATCTGTGAAGGAAGGTTTGGAGAGCAAGACCAAATGATTAGTAAATACTGGTAAATATATTGTTATATCTGAAAGAATATTGGATCTTAAAAAGATTCAAAACAAACTAGACCTAAATGAAAATAACAAGGCAAACTCACAGAAATATTTGTTTTTATCATATATGGGAGAAAAGATATTTATTAACTTTGGGAGCTAAATAATGGGTACACATGTACATGGAGTGTGAAATGATAAACATTAGAGACTAGGAAGGGTGGTGGGTGGGAGGTGTATGGATCATAAGAAATTATTTAATGGATATAATGTACATTATTTGGTAATGGATATGCACTGAAAGCCCAGACTTTCAACACTACTTGATAAAATTATGGAACAAAATTGCACTTGTACCATTTAAATTTATACCAAAAAAGGGGGAAAAAAACATTTACGCATGCCAAAAATTTAAGAACACTCCCTAAAAACTGAGAAAGAAAATATGTAACTATAAAATAGTGAGGGAAATGGAATTCAAAAAACAAGCAAACAAATGAAATGTTTAATTGAAATAATGAAGAAGAGTATCAGAAAAAATAAGTTAATAGAAATCATAGTAAATAAACTAAAAGGAAAGTCATAAAATGCCAACATAACATTTCAGTAACCATAAAAATTGTAAATAGGCTACAAACCAATTATGAAAAGAGAAATTGTCAGATTAGTTAAAAAATGAATATCCAGTTACAATTGTTTTGAGACCAAAAAAATTGAATTACGCACTATCACTTCAGAATAAAATCAAGTCACAGTAATCAGATTTCATACTTCAAAAACCAGAAAATTGGGAAAATTATAGGAAAATAATTTTCATAGACATTGTAAAATGGAATTGTGTAGCTCTGTGATCTATGAGATAAGGGAAATAAGAAAGGTTAGTGTGAAAATATTACCAGCTTACCCCCTGGAAACCTTCCAAGTCATGAAGCAGGGAAAGGCAACCCGAACACAGACAACTAGTCCGGCGGTATTAATTCTTGGAAGTCTGCAATGGAAATTTAGGAAAGCTAAGACAGTCAGCTTAGGGGGAAAGTACTAGAGAAAAAGGAAACAGAGGAAATATAATTTAATATTTCAATAACAACAAGTACTACTTAAACCATTCCTTGATTAACCTGATTTCAATAAATTTCTTTTATACTCAGAGTCTTTCTAGTTTTATTTACAAAACTAATGAACAATTTGTTTCCATACACTCATTAGTTTCACTTTTGGTTTTGTCTGATAAAATATACACCATACATGTATTTTGAAAAAGGATGTAATTTGAAAATACACACATACATATATATATACAGAATTTAAAAATTGATCTTTAGATTTTGCATGTTACCAGTTATTTCCACAATTCATTCATATGTCCCCTATGCCTGAATCTTTTTTATAAGCCCCCCCTCTGTACTCCAATCTAAATTTTTGCAATTATTCTTAAATTAATTAGGGTAACATGAGTCATTTTGGGCTTCATTTTTTAAAGCTTCTCTAATAAAATGTAATAGTTTCAGTTTTATTGGCAACATTCTCAATGGTAAACATTGGCTCATTTAAAACTCACAGGAATCTCATGAGAGATTAATATTCCTCCCATTTTAGAGATAAGAAGGCAGGCACATAGAGATTAGAGAACTTGCCAATCATACATGGTGAGTGACCCTTGCACTTTGACAATGCACCTGGTCAGTGACACTCCAGAGGTTGTGATAAAAAAAAAAAAAATGTGACTCTTAGGGAAAAAAAAGAAGAAGAAAATGGCCAGATTCTTGTTTTCACCAATGGTAATCCTTAAAATTGTTACCGTCACTGTTAGAATCTCTGTCACTATGAGAATAACCAGGCTTATCTCCATAATGTGTTTTAAAGGTGAATGTTTTGTTTGAAGTGGTCATTAATGAAGTTGAGAAATGGATATGAAGCATAGGATTGGCAGAAAACAAAATGACTATCTTATCTACAAATGCTTTGATGCATTGAAATATAATCTGCACAAAGGAAAATATTTCATTTTGAATAGACAAGCTTATCTGCGTTCTTAGTGTCGAGCCAATTGAAACTTGGCAGGGGTCTGCTCTTCTCCGTTTTGCATTATTTTCAGTTGAATGGAAAAATGTTAACGTTACTGAATTGACTAGAATTATTAGAAGAAGAATTGTTTTTGAATATTTAAAGTAAAATTTATTCTTTATTTTATCTGAGTAGGACGGTTAAGCAAAATAATATTACATCTCAGTTGTACTCTTTAATATTTAATTATTCTCTTTGAAAAATGTTTATTCTGAAATAATTAAAGTTGAAAAATAAATTGATTCAAAATGTATTTTAAAATTTTATTTCATAAGTATTTTTATGTTAATAGTGGCAAGATTTAAAGTATATATGTTAAAATTTGGTCCAGTTCCTAAGTTTATTTAAGGTGTATGTATTTTAAATAAATAGAAATATAGTAAGAAAAGATGCAAGGGAAATACTATGCTTTAAAAATTCTTTCAAATATATTGTTTATTTTACTAATGTCTTTGCTTCTTGACTATCAGGTAGGGAGCACAATAAATTGTTTTCACTTATTTACTCAACTACTATCATAACTAAAATTTCCATATGTAAGAATCTGTGAATTCTCACCAGATGTTTCCACTGGAATGTTTTACCTATATTTATCATCTAGTTTAATAAACATCATAGTTATATTACCAAATATAGCCATTAATTAATCTTCCTTAAGGTATTAAAAATTCTGTTTTATCGTTGAAGAAAATATATTTTAGGAGTCCAGTGTATCATCTTATCAAGATATCCAGTTTCACTTTCATATTATTCTGATTACACGTGCTCAATTGATGTGCAGCTTTGTCTTATGCTGTGTAGCAGGGGTCGGCTAACTTGTTCTCTAGAGAGCTGCATATAAATATTTTATGCACTGCAGGTCATATGATGTCTTTCTTAACTACTCAATGAAGTCATTGTGTCAAGAGGGGAGTCACAGAGAATACAGAACAAGTAGATGACGCTGTGTCTGAATTATTTTTTCTAAACCAAGGGGTAAGCCTAACTTACATATAATCTTATCTCTGCGTGACTCTCTTGCCTTATTACCTGTCTCTCATCCATTTACTGTTTTCCATCTCTAATAATCTTTCTTTTGCTTGAGTATATTTATTTAATTCCTAGATGAGATCTGCTGTACATATTTTGCCCTCTAACTGTAAGTATCTGTCCATGCGTTCAAAAGCCAGCCTCTTATCAAGTTTCACCTGTGCTAGAGGCCTTGTTTAACTAGCTTTCTCTTTTATCTACACACACACACACACACACACACACACACACACGCATGCATGCAAACACACGCATGTGAATTCATACCATACTCTCCATGTATTAATTAGAGAATCATGTGTCTTGATTTACAAAGAAAAGTTCTGGTTTACATGGAACAGACCTGGTTTATTTCTGCTACACATGTATTGCATCCAGTAGCCTCTTTGTTCCAGATATTACATTGTTCAAACAAATACTATTAGTTGCAATATATGAGAGGGAGTAGGTTTGGTAAAGCTTTTCTTTATCCCATCCTGCTTTTGACATAGCTGATTCTAAAAGTGTGTGACATGCATGTTCAATGAACAGAGTTCTTTCTTGAACATATCATTAAATGTGAAACACAACCAATGATAACTTGCTTCTCTTCCCAAACCTTTGTAGAGGAAATATAATGAACCTTTCTTTCAAGGACATAAGGCTATGAATCCTGTGATAGGATAAATTTTGTTTGGATATGAAAGACTAGTGGCAAATATTTCTAGGCACAAGTGGTTTTGGGCGAAGTTTTAGAGCTATTTTCAGATTGGCCTCTTGGTATACTCATGTTATGCCATAAGAAGTACACAAAAGCAGCGGGACTACAGAAAACACTGACATCACCAAATTCTGGCAAGGATAGAAAATCACATTCATTGACGGTACGATGCAAAATGGTGCAGGGATTTTGGTAAATGGTTTGGCAGTTTCTTACAAAACTAAATATTCTCTTATCATACAATCCAGCAATCATTCTCCTTGGTAGTTATCCAAATTAGTTGAAAATCAATGCACACAAAAACCTGGACATGGATGTTCATAACAGTTTTATTACAATTGTTAGAACCTGGACATAGCCAAGATGTCCTTCAATAGGCCAATAAATAAACTATGGTCCATACAGACATTGGAGTATTATCTGGTGTTAAAAATGAATGAGCTATCAAGCTATGAAAAGACAAGCAGGAAACTTAAATGCATATTGTTAATTGAAAGAAATCAATCTGAAAAGCTACATACTGCACAATTCCAACTGCATGAAATTCTGAAAAAGGCAAAATTATGAAGACAATAAAAATAACAATGGTGGCCAGGGATTGAGGTGGGGTAGAGGGATGAATAGGCTGAGCACAGGGGATTTTAAAGGCAGTGAAACTATTCTGTAAGATGCTATAATGATGGATACATGTTAGTATACATTTGTCCAAATCCATAAAATGTATAACACCAAGAGTGAACCCTAATATAACTGTGAGCCTTAGATGATAGTGATGTGTCAATGTAGGTTCATTGGTTATAACAAATGTACTACTCTGATGTGAAATGTTGACAGGGAAGTGTGCATGTGGGCGGAGAAAGGGTCTACGGGAACTCTGTACTTTGTGCCCAATTTTCCTGTGTACCGAAAACAGCTCTAAAATATAATCTATTAAGAAACTTCATTGTGCATGAAGGTAAATGTGCAATATTTCCTGGCTCGCCAATGGATTATGGATTCATAACTGGTTATATCCTCCAATTTGAAGGTACTCATTTTGGAAATTTCATTGCCTTACAAATATTTTAAGTTCTCACATAATTAAAAATATGGAAAATAAAACAGCATTCATTTGTGTTGTTTCAGCATAGACTGTGATTTATCTATAAGTTTTTGAAGTTTTTGAGGATAGGCATGTTTTCTCTTTGTATTCCTAAGACCTAATGTAATGTCTAATACACAGTAGGAACTGGGTTAATTATTGTTGATTGAGAGATAAAGATCTTTTTAAAATAATTTTTTTTAAGGAGTCTGGGAATCAAACCACATTGACTAACAGTTATGGACTGGATTGTATCCCTCCAAAATTCATATCTTGAACAACTAACTCCTAATATGACTGCTTTTGAAGATAAGGCTTATAAGGAGGTTATAAAGATTAAATGAAATAATAAGGCTAGGCTCTAATTTGATGGTAATGCTGTACTTAGAAGAAGAGAAAGAGACACTAGAGCTCTCTCTCTTTCTCCGAGTACAAAAGAGAGGCCATGTGAGCACACAGCAAGGAGGAGTTATCTATAACCAGGAATAGAGCTTTCACCAGAAAGTACATCTGCCAGTATCTGGTTCTGGGACCTTTAGACTTTCACCTCCAGAACTGTAAGAAAATAATTTTTATTATTTAAGCCAAGCTTTTTTTTTTTTATCATGGCAGATTGTGTTTAATAGGTAATATATATACATATCTTTTTGAGACAGAGTCTTGCTCTGTTGCCCGGGCTAGAGTGCCATGGCATCAGCCTAGTTCACAGCAACCTCAAACTCCTGAGCTCAAGCGATCCTCCTGCCTCAGCCTCCCTAGTAGCTGGGACGACAGGCATGCGCCACCATGCCCGGCTAATTTATATATATATATATATATATATATATATATATATATATATAGTTGTCCAGATCATTTCTTTCTATTTTTTAGTAGAGACGGGGTCTTGCTTTTGCTCAAACTGGTCTCAAACTCCTGACCTTGAGTGATCCACTCGCCTCGGCCTCCCAGAGTGCTAAGATTACAGGCGTGAGCCACCGCACCCGGCTGGTGATATTTTTTAAAAAGCATATTGTTATTATATCTTTATATAGCAAACTAAAAATTACTTTGTTTTAACTAAGGCAGTGATATATATTATTTGTTTAAAAACCAAGCTGTATTGGAGTGGCCTTTCCTTGTAACGCACCAGGGTTTTGTCTATGATAATTTACATGGCATTTTGTTATAGCTGCCTGAACAGACTAATACAAATTTTGGTATCATGAAATGGGTGATACACTAAAAATGTGGAAGTGACTTTGAAACTGTGTGACAGGTAGAGGCTAGCAAAGTTTTGAG
>CAUYSK010049819.1:0-28729 GCA_963575035.1 Avahi laniger | reverse complement strand
AATTAATCATAATCTTTGGTTCATGACACACTCAACATTGGTTTATGCAGGGCCCACTTTTTTCTTTTTCTTTTTTAGAGACAGGGCCTCATTCTGTTGCCCAGGCTGAAGTGCAGTGACCCAATCATAGCTCACTGCAGTCCCCAATGCCTGGGTTCAACAAGTGATCCTCCTGCCTCAGCCTTCTGAGTAGCTGGGACTACAGGCATGTGCCCCCAGGCCTGGCTAATGTTTTTATTTTTTTGTGGAGATGGGGTCTCACTATGTTGCCCAGGCTGATCTTCAACTCCTGACCTCAAGCAATACTCCCGCTTTAGCCACCCAAAGTGCTGGGATTATAGGCATGAGCCACTGTGCCCAGCTACTTTTATTTTTTATTTAATCAACTCCTAGATCTTTAATAATGGACAGATATCTTCAAACCTATCCTCCTCCTCCCCCAAAAAGGTAAAGTATTGATACCAACTTATACCAACCACATGGTCCCCACACCAATCTATCCCCCTCCCCACCCTAACTTCACCCTAACCTCACTTTGAATCTGTGTCCATCAATACTTTGCTTTGCTTTTCATATGGTTTTATTGTAGCTATATGTATTCGTAAAAAGTTTTTTTTAATTTTAGTTGTTTATAAGTTTATAAAAGATGTCATCCTGCATTTTTGTACATTTTTTTCACTTAATATCATATTGTCAAGATTCACCCATATTTTTGCATGTCATTATTGTTCATTTGTCTGGGCTGAGTATAATTTTCCGCTGTGTGAATACATCACAGTCTGCCCTCCCACTGATGGGCCACTGGATTCTTCCCAGGCTGTGGGATTATGAACACAGTTGCACATGTCTCCTGCTGGACATGAGTTCCTCTTGGGCATACACACCTAGGAGTGGAATTGCTGGGCCATGAGAAATGTGAATATTCAACATCAGGAGATAATGAGATAGTATCAAGGTCTTTTCCATTTTGATTACATTTCGTAGAGATTCTTAAGATGATTGTTTTCTCTTCCTATCCTCCTCAATTTTGTTCCATTTCACATGTCCATTCTAACAAAATGTTTAAATCAGGTTCTTGGTCTAACATCTGAATAGCATTTCAGCTAAATCCCCTCATATGTTAAAGAAGCATTCTTGTCAGGTGCACAGATAATAAGAGGAGCATCTAAGCAGACATGAGGACCTATCCTGGTCCGGACACGGTGGCAGGCTAGTCAAATGGAAGGGAATAGTTCAGAAGCTGCTTCACTTTTGGCAAATGCAAGATACAAAAAGAGGTTGGTGTGGGGCTAAAGCCAGTTTCCCTATTCAAGATTGTTTGTTCAGTCTCTCTTCCCCCAACCTTCCCATAACCATCACATACACTTATTTGTAAAGAACAAAAGCCTAAAAATGGAAAAAACAATTTGTAAGTAACCAATTTCAGGTTTAAATGAGAGCAGGAGGTCCAGATTGGACATCACTATACTGTTCAATTCATTTCAATAAATATTTACAGAATGCTTTACAATGTGATAAGCACACCAATGAATGAGAGATTATTCTGCCCTCAGGGCGCTTGCAAGTTGTTTATTTAACAAGACAGAATCATGCATGAAGTGTGAAGGGGCAACTTAGTGCTAAGAAGATGAAGATGCTGGCCTGATATTAAGATGCTCACTGCAGAAGGATTAGCAGAAGTTAGAACACAAGTACACCAGATACAGAAGTTGTTCAAAGGAGAGAGTGATCAGTTCTAGTCAAAAGAGTGTTCTGCAAAAAAGTTCCTAGAGAGTAATGTTGGAGCTGGGTTTTGAAGGATGTATCAAGTAATCAAGAGGAGAGAGAACAACTAAAAAATATACCTAAAACAATTAAATCAATTTTAGATTGAAGAAGACACAAATTAATGGAAAGATATCCCCTGTTCATGGATTAGAAGATTAAATAGTGTTAAAATGTCTATACTACCCAAAGCTACCCAAGACCTCAAAACCACAGGTAACAAAAACAAAAATAGACAAATAGAATTACATCAAACTAAAAAGCTTCTTCCCAGAAGAAGAAACAATCAACAGAGTGAAGAGACAACCTAAAGAATGGGAGAACACATTCGCAAACTGTATATTTGATAAGGAGTTATTATCCGAAATACATAGGGGTTAATATCCAAAATACAAACAACTCAATAGCAAAAAAACAACCCAATGAAAAAATGGGCAAAAGACCTGAATAGACATTTCTCAAAAGAAGATATACAAATGGCAACAGGTATATAAAAACGCTCAACATCACTAGTCACCAGGGAAATACAAATCAAAACCACAATGAGATTATCACCTCACTCCAACTAAAATGGCTATTATCAAAAAGATAAAAAATAACAAGTGCTGGCAAGGATGTGGAGAAAAGGGAATCCTTACACACTGTTGGTGGAAATGTAAATTAGTACAGTCATTACAGAAAATAACATGCAGGGTTCTAAAAAAATTAAAAATAGAACTATCTTATGACCCAGCAATCTCACTATTGGGTATTTATCCAAAGGAAATGAAATCAGTATGTCAAAGAGATATCTGTACTCCCATGTTTATTGCAGCATTATTTACAATAGCGAAGATATGGAAACAATCTAAATGTCCATCAATGGATGAACAGATAAAGAAAATGTGTTATATATACACAATGGAATACTATTCATGCATAAAAAAAAATGAAATCCTGTCATTTGCAACAGCATGGATGAACCTGGAGGACATTATGTTAAGTGAAATAAGCCAGGCATAGGAAGACAAATACCCCGTGATCTCACACATATGTGGAATCTAAAAAAATTGATTTCATAGAAGTATAGAGTAGAATAGCAGTTACCAGAGGTTGGGGAGAGAAGGGAGAAGTGGAAGAAATTGGTTAAAAGATACATAATTACAGTTTGATAGGAATCGATTACACAGCAAGGTGACTATAGTTAACGACAAGTGATCATATTCCTAAAAAGTGCAAAGCGAGCGGACGTTAAGTGCTCTCATTACAAAAATGATAACTCTGTGAGGTAATGCAATTGTTCATTACCTAGATGTAACCATTCCACAATGTATATGTACTTCAAAACATCGTGTTGTATACAATAAATACATACGTTATCTCTCAAATTAAAAAAATAAAATAAAAAAGAAACCAATTGCTGACTCAGACCTCTTGACCTTCCCATTTTATTATATTTCTCAAACTTCCTAAATCTAGTTCCTGCCTCCAGTCATGCTAAAGCACCAAGAAAGTGCAACCCTTGGATCACTGTTAAACGTGCATCATCTGCATTTATTTGTTCATTCCAAACACGGACAAAGTAAATCTCCGTCAGGTACCTAGCCCTGTCCTGAGCTCTGGGGACACATTGATGACAAGATGAGCCCAGTCCCTGCCCTCACCCAGCTCCCTGTCTCCAAAGCAGGCAGAGAATTAAACAAAGACAGGCAGTTGACTTGCCTGACCATAGACCAGTCTCCATCAGCCTGGGAGAGCCCCTCCCCCATCCCATCCTCCCCTGAAACATTTTCAGTAAATTGTGCAGGATTAAAGAAATGGCTGCCTCCACAGTAATTAAAAGAGTCCTGACCAGCGTCCCAGATAGCCAAGCAGCTGCTCAGAGCTGAGAGACCCCAAAATCAGGTGCTTCCTACATAATAGCCTCCAATCTGATACTTGATAGCCACTGGTTTCCAGAGTCAAACAAATGTCAGGAATTTTATGAAGGAAGGCAGGAAGCAAGTAAGGGGGCAAGGACTGGGGTCTAGGCCTCGGAGGAGCTCAATTAGTGAGCCAGATAAAGTTAAACCGAAAGGGCGTGCTCTTGGTTTCCTAGAAAGCCAGCTGGAAAAGATGCCAATCCTTAAGCCTCTGTCACTCAAAAGATTAACAGAAGAGACCTAGGAGTGCCCGAGGGATACTGCGACAAGCCAGATGTTTCTGCTCCTCCTGTGATGCCGCCACTCGCAACCAGAGCCACCCTTCTGGGCTACCAAGAAGCTGTAGAAGAGAACTGGAGTCTTTGGGGCTAGGTTGAAATTCAAATGTCACCCTTTAGCGATACGAACACCAAAAAATATTAAGAATACTTTCTCTACAGACTGGCCCGATGTATCCGGGCTCTCTGTTTTCTCATGGAGCCATCTCTTCCTTTAACAGGGACGGCATCACTAGCTGGATGGACACTCCCCGCAGCTGTGTGGTTATGTGGAAAGCACACACCCTTTAAATCCATATAAACAGGGATTTCATTCTCTGAGCTACATACGCACCATGAGGGATTCAAGTAAGTCAGTTAGCCTTCCTCGTCTACAGAATGGTATTTAAAAGACCCACCTTCTTGTTCTTGTTCGCATAAGAGATCAGGTAATGTGCCCAGCCCAAATGTTCATAAGTGGTAGCTCCTATAGCTGCGTATAACTGCAACCAGGTAACCACATGCTAAGACAACACCTTTCCCTTGGTACTTTTTAAGCGTGTGTGTGTGTGTGTGTGTGTGTGTGTGTGTGTGTGTGTTTGAGAAAGAGAGAGAGAGAAAAAAAAAAGAGAGAGGGGAGAGAGAAATTGAAGCAGCTGGGACACACACCAGCCTATTTACAGTTTTTGCTTATGTTCCATCACTTCTATCAAATTAATAAACTAGAGAAACTGGAAGGATCCTAACCAAGGTTCCCTGTTTTCCCCCTGAAGTCCCTAGCTTTCCCCTAAAAGTTGCTTCCTCTGATTTCAGGAGGCAGGGAAGGAGAGCCATATGGCTTGAGATGCTAGACATGCCCAGCAGCAAATGAGCCCCCCACCATTTGTCTCAGGGCCTCTCTCCTTTCGACCCTCATGTGGGCGGGCATCCAGATTTCAGTCGGGGTGCTCTGGTCTGCATCTCTGTCTTGACTGTTCCTAATTATTGGAGGGAACGCATGGCTCGCCTGACCTCAGAGTTTAAGAGCTCCGAGTCCTAATATCAAACCAAGCAGCTTCATTTAAAAGGCATCCTCATCTGCATCCATAAAAGTAACTCCCGGAGCCCTTACTTGCCCCAGCTTTGGGAATGCCTGCTGTCGAGGATTTATGGCACGCCCTGGATCTAATCTGCCACACTTTAACTGCTGCTGTTGCACATCTGGTCATAAAAGCAAGGGCCAGCCCAACACGGGGACAAACACTTTTCTTTCCTAAGTGGCTGCAAATCTGATCGCACGGTGATAGCAGGGCTCAGATGTAATCAGCCCAGCATCTGGGCAGGCATTAAGGCCCCTCAAGTATTGCGAAGTTTTTCCTCCACACATGGCAGCTATTGTGATGATTCTCATGTAGCAAAAGCTATGAATAAGGAACCTGCAGTCTGAACAGGTGGTAATGGGGCTAGGCTGAAGGATGCCCAGGAAAGGAAGCACAAGTTGGTTGAGGAGCTAACCTTGTTTTCACAAAGATCCCAGCTCTTTTCACGTGGTCTCTCACGCTGCCAGTTGAGGCAAGCAGCTATCCTGAAAGGCAACCGCTCTGACATAAACTGATGCTTAAGCCAGAGATTGCCTTGATTAAGTTTGGTCGAACGAACCACTAAGTGGTTTAATAGTACATTTTTTTAAGGCAGTGAAATTCTTTATTGGACCAATTGGGGTGGGGGGAGCAATAATTTAGACCAGAAATGAACACAATGCTGTCGGTTCCAGGAGATTTTACAATGCCCTGGACAGCCTGTCCTGTGCACAGAATTGGCACGTTTCATGTCGTTCAGAAACTCCAATCAGACCAAGGTTCAACAAGTAATTCAACCTTCCAGCATCGATCCCAGGGGAAGAGACCCCTGAACACTGTACAGCTCTTCCCCACCACTTCACCACGGCCCCCCATCCCTGCCCCTCCTCCAGGGCCTGCCCGGTAGGAGGGGGCATTAAAATTATCTGCTGTGGGTTTACGAGCAGTGATCGCTTTTTAAAACAACAACAGCACAAGGTCCTTCTGTGGCTCCCGGGTAACCTAAAACTCTCCGAGCAGAGCTGCGCACTGCCGCCCCCCGCCCGCCTGCCAAGAACGCCAGTGCGCCGGAGCGGGCGCAGTGAGAGACCACAGGAAAGCTCCACTCCGGCGGAGAGCGAGCTTCTCCCGGACGCAGGAGGCACCTCGGAGGGTCTTGGAGCAAATGCCATGGGAGAAGAGATTGGGAAAGAAAATCCACCAGTGACAGTTCGGGGGGATGGGGTAGGTGGAGTGAGAAAGGATGGGTGGCGCCGATGCGAGAAAAAAATATTTCAGGAACTTCGCCAAGAAGCCCGCAGGCGACCGGGTAGTAGGCAGAGGACAACAAGATCTGACACTTCCCTTCCCCCTCCTACTGCCCCGGGGGATGAGGGGCAAAGCCACCTCGCCTCCTCCGAAGGTGGGCGCGCAGCTGGGGGCGCACTTACCCTGGGGCCCGTGGTGCGGTGGCCGTGGGCCGGGGACAGCTGCACCAACACCAGCAGCAAGTGGGGCGTGAGCAGGCGGGCGCAGCGCGCGGGCAGCATGGTGCCAGCCGGGCCGGGCAGCCGGCAGCGGGCAGGGATCGCGGGCTCCGCCGGGCGCACACTGCGCCTGCCTGCCGTCCTTCCTTCTTCGCTCGGCGGCCCTCGCGGCGGCGGCGAGCGGGCAGCGGTCCTGCGGCGCGGGCTCGCGGAGGCTGCGATCAGAGGACGCGGTCATGAACCGCGCAGGGGGGGCGGCTGGGGCGCGAGCGTGTGCTCTGCGCGCGGCGCTCGCTCCGCTCGGCAGGGCCGCGGCGGCAGCAGGTTGGACACCGGAGCCCGGGCCATGGGAATTCCCGTTATAAACCCCCGGGAGGGGAGGGGCGGAGCCCGGCGGGACTGATTGACGGGCCGAGAGGCCTGTAGCAGCCGACCCTCTGGCAGGTGAAAGCCAATGGGAGAGGGGCAAGAGGGGTGGCTTGTGGTCAGCCCCCCGCCGAGGAGCTCTTTGGCAGGGTGCTTCAGGAGAGACCGGGTAACTCTCTTGGCCCTCCTGTCCGCGGAAGGCTTAGAGAGCTCCAGGAGCCTTAAACCCTCCAGAATGCTCACTTGGCTGATAATAATGCCCTAAGCATGTACAGTTCTTAGCTCAAGTACCGAGTTGCCCCAACAGCTCCATAAAGTAGGCCCATTTTTCAGATGGGAATGCTATGGCACAGAAGCACTGAGAAATCCACTTCCCCGCTGCATCGACACCAAGAGCAACTGGGAAGTCGCCAGGTGACCCGCACAGAGTGGGCTGTGACCGGCATTGGCGGCGGGGAATAGGAGCATTCACTTCTTTCAAAGAGACTCCCTGGGGGCGACACCTTGAGTCGCACAGCACCTGTGTCCGGAAAATCTCCAGGGTACATGGCGAAGCATGTGCTAGGTGGGGCCTGCTGGGGAGGGCACCCCGTGTGTATGGGAATGGCTACTGGTGGCCCTGTGGTCCTTGCGATCCGGGATTAGAGTCCAGACATCCTGGCTCCCCACTCTGACCCAGAGGGTAAGGGACAGCCTCTCTTGTGGCATAGCAGTCCTGGGAGAGGCTGTTAGAGGGGCCCTCGTCCCCAGGTGGGGGAGGAGAAGGAGGAAAAAGTATTGATGGGGAGAAGGCAGTCTGTGGGTGCAGAGGTCTCAGAGATGGCTCAGAGGAGGGAGCGATCTCTTCTGCGTGCCCATTTGGAGAGGACAGCTCAGCAAAGGGTCCAGTCAGATGTTGGAGGGGTCTGGCCAGGGCTGTCCCCAGAGGGCCGTCTTGGGCATGGTCACAGATGCATCGAGCAGCTCCTCGACAGTGCAGCAAGGTGTTCCACTGCATTCAGCCCAAGAGACCCGTGGTTATCTTCTTAGTGGCGCCCAGCCCTTAGTGCTTACTGCCATTGGTGTAGGCTACTCACTTCAGGGGGAGGAATTCTTTTCTCCAACCAGATCTAAGTGCCAGCGCTTAACTCTTCCTCCCTGTCTGGCCTGAGAGGTCCTGACAAAGATTAGTTGTGCTCCCTGGGGCTTCCCACCTGACTCCTGCATTCGGTTTTGCCCACTCCCCATGCTGGCTCCATTCAGCCTCCACCCTGCGGCCAGTCATCCTTCTAAATAGCAAATCTAAATGCACCACTTCCTGTTTAAAACGCTTCACCTCTCCCCAACGCCCTTAGACAAAAAAGCCCAGACTGCATGCTGGAATGGTAACAAAGTACTTGTGCTTCTCCAAACACAAATGGAAAACGTCTCTAAAAGAATTGTCTCTTTTCCCCTACTGGGAGTTATTGCTGTGGTCAGACTCTCTTTAGCTAGACAGCAGGGGTTCAAATCCTGGGTCTGCCACCTAGTGGCATAACCGTGAACAAGTCATTTGACTTGTCGGGAGTCCAGTTCCCCCGCTCTGTAAAATGGGGATAAAAATAGTATCCTCACCGTGGGCTGTTGTCAGAATTAAAGAAGAAGGATTATGTAAAGCCCTTAAAATGGTTAAATTAGAAATATCACAATCCAGCATTTGAAGAGGATAGGACAAATACCTCATCTCATTTTATCCTCCAAATGATCCTGTGAAACAGGTAGGTCAGACATCCCTACTTTACAGGCAGGTAAATGGATGCTCGATGAGACTGTGACTTGCCTGGCCTCATTTGGCTGATAAATGACAGAGCTGAGATGCAAGGCTGGGTTTCCGGCATCTAATCGTGCTCCTGTCACGTGAAGACTGCCATCTCCAGCCTCAAATGCCAATGGGTTGGATGTTCCCTGTGCACCAGTGGGGGATTTCTTCAGTGGCCTACAAGGCACCTGAGACTGGTGAGCTTCACTGAGTTTCAGGAGAAGAGGGTGTAAACAGCAAGGGTCAGCCCTTTCTGGAAACAGCCCTTGTGATTTGGCATCCTGAGAATTTGCCCAGCTGAACTTGTGACACTTGTCCAGTGCTCCGCCTCCTGCAGCACTTACATCAATTTCCATGTGCCCTCCGAAGTGTTCACTCACCAAGGGAGGTTTTTCCTGATTCTACCACCAGGCTACATGCATCCATCAAGCTGGTCAACTTCTTCGTGTTGCTGAAGTTATTGAGAAATCTGCTGGAATGAGTAAATATGCTTGAAATGGCCCCAGTATCTGGCAGCACAAAGCGCCCAGGGAAAAAGCACTGCAATCGTCCTTTCCATTCCAGCACCAAATGCTGCTTTCCTGCCAGAAGGCTTCTTTCCAAGTGGTCATTGGTCTAAAAGTCTACATTATTCTAGATTTCAATCATGTAGCTTAGTTTAAAATATGAGCAACTGCTTTCCAGTTACTTCGCTCAGCAAGTATTTGCTTCCCCTCTGGTTGGCATGTGAGGCCTGTCGTAACCATGGCCATCATTCAAATAATGC
Source organism: Avahi laniger (assembly GCA_963575035.1). Lineage (NCBI taxonomy): Eukaryota > Metazoa > Chordata > Mammalia > Primates > Indriidae > Avahi > Avahi laniger. The sequence goes on along the minus strand of CAUYSK010049819.1, from coordinate 19,374 downwards.
ATTTTCTTCTCCCAACTCCTCCCAAGCCCAGAGAAGATTAGAAATTCCAGAGAACTACTAGTCCCAAATAGCACCTCTCTGCCAGGGTCAATATTCTGATCCAAGCAAAAAAGTAAAATTGACAAGTTCCTTCTGTCCCTGGAGGCCAGGCTTATGGTCCAAAAATAAATCTAGCTGTGCTGGCATCTGGTTTGTCCAGTTTCAGCCATCCTCCTTGTCTTATGGGACTTCTATTCACAAGGTGATATTTCAATAGAAGAAACATAATACTTTATATCATATATTGAGCTCTTAGGGCCTCAAATATTCAATACTAGCTAGGAGTGCCAATTTCAAATAAATCTGTTTCTGTATAATCCAGAGGAGTCTTGTCATGTTTCATATTTAGAGAAGCACCTTTCTGTTCATTTTTATAAGCACATGGATGCATTTCTTTCTGTGCCCAATACAATGCTCATTATTATGAGGCTTCTTTGGATGCACATCCAGCCCTCTGAGAGGTTCCAATCTAATTGAAGACACAGACTAGCCAGATACTGGAGACCATATCTAAGAGCAAAGCCTGCAACATGTTTTGGGAACTCAGAGAGTGAGAATCTGCTATAGACCTATGGGCAGGAAGGTCTTATGAAGGAGGTAGATCCTGAATGGGGCTCTGGAGCAAAGCACTCCTATAATATAAACATACCCTGACTTATATTTGCTTCATGTATTACAACAGCTACCAACAGAAAGAAGTGAGCTGTGTCTAAGGTCCAGGACTTTTGTCAAATACACTACTGAGCTCAGAAGCTTGGGACACCAAAAATCCTGGGTTCTGTTACTGGATTTAGGACTAACTTGCTGTAACTTTAGCATTGAGCTAAAGTAAGTATTATTAATCCCATTATGAAAATGAGGCTTACCCGCAAACATTAACCTTACTAAGGTCACTTTTTAAACTTTAAATATACATGACAAAAATAATTAGAATGACAAACAATTTAGAACCTTCTTTCTCTCTTTGGTATACAAACTCCATTCAAAGTCTCCAACAGGCTCCTTCTATTATTTCTCTGTCATAATAAGCAGCTCTATCTGGTAGTCCGAGAGGGCTGCTTAAGCCCTAGCCATCACATCTGTTTTCCAGCCAGCAGGAAGGAAAAAGTCCGGGAGGCCCGGCTTAGTGGCTCACACCTGTAATCCTAGCACTCTGGGAGGCTGAGTCGGGAGGATTGCCTGAAGCCAGGAGTGCAAGACCTCATCTCTACTAAAAATAGAAAAAAAATTAGCCAGGTGTGATGGCGTGAGCCTGTAGTCCCAGCTACCTAGGAGGCTGAGTCAGGAGGATCACTTGAGCCCAGGAATTTGAGGTTTCAGTGAGCCATGATGGTGCCACTGCACTCCAGCTCAGACAAAAGAGCAAGACATTGACTCAAAAAACAAAAATTAAAATTAAAATTAAAAATTACTCCCAAAACTTAGCAGCTTAAAATGACAAACATTTATTATCTCACAGCTTCTGTGGGCCAGGAATCTAGCAGTAGCTTAGCTAGGTGGTTCTGGCTCAGGTTCCGTCATGAGGTTGCGGTCAGGACCAGCTTCATCGGCAGGCAGCCTGCACAATCACAAAAGGCCCCATACTTGGCTTAATATGTTACTGTTACTGTCTTGAAATTTCTATTTTTTGAAAAAAGAGCTCTCATTTTCATCTTGCACTGGATCCCATAAGTTGTGTAGCCAGGCCTGGTTGCAGCGAAGCTATCGTCCAGGGTTACGGTCGGTCACCTAGTGCAGGAGGATCTGTTTCCAAGCTCACTGACATGGTCATTAGCAGGCCTCAGTTCCTCACTGGCTGTTGACCAGATTTGTCTGTTCCTGCCCACGTGGGCCTCACTACAGCTTAGCTGGCTTCCTGCTCAGAATAAGTAATTAGAGAGGGAGCCCAGGCTGGATGCTGCAATCTTTTATAACTTAACCTCAAGAGAGCTGTGCCATCACGTATTAGGCCGTTTTTGCTGCTATAACAGAATACCTAAGACTGAGTAATCTATAATGAGCAGAAATTTATTGGCTCACAGTTCTAGAGGTTTGGAAGTCCAAGATATAAGGGCTGGCATCTGGTGAGAGCCTCCTTGCTGAGTCATCCCACGGCAGAAGGCAGAAGAGCAGGAGAGCAAGACAGACAAACTCCCTCTTTTATAACGACACCAATTCCACCCATGAGGGTCAAGCCCTCCTGGCCCAATCACCTCTTAAAGGCCCCATCTCTTAATACTATTACAGTGGCAATTAAATTTCAACATGAGTCTTGGAAAGGACAAACATTAAAACAAACCACATCTGCCATATTCTATTGGTCACACTGCCCAACCCTGGTACAATGTCAGAGGGCACTACACTAGGGCGTGAACACCAGGATGCTAGTATCATTGAGCCATCCTGGAGGCCAACTACCACAGACAGTGAAAAACAACCTTCTTAGAAATGTTAGTAAAAGGCTGGGCACAGTGGCTCACACCTGTAATCCTGTTACTCTGGGAGGCTAAGGAAGGAGGATTGCTTTAGCTCAGGAGTTTGAGACCAGCCTGAGCAAGAGACCCCATTTCTACTAAAAATAGAAAAATTAGTCTATTGTCCTAGCTACTCAGGAGGCTGAGGCAGGAGGATCATCTGAGCCTAGGAGTTTGAGGTTGCAGTGAGCTATGATGATACCACTGCATTCTACCTGGAATGACAGAGCAAGACTCTGTCTCACAAAAAAAAAGTTAATAAGAATTTAAGGCTGGGCACCATGTCTCACACCTGTAAGCCCAGCCACTTTGCTAGGAAAGGCAGAAGAATCTTTTGAGCCTAGCAATTGGAGGTTACAGTGAGCTACGATTAGACCGCTGCACTACAGCCTGGGCAATAGAACAAGACCCTGTCTCCAAAAAAAAATAAAAATTTAAATATAATAAGCCCAAAATTTTATTTTAGATTTCCTAGTTTTAAAGATAACATACCTAAAATAGAAAACAAACTTTGACTGAAACCATCCACTCATCCAATGTCATGAACCTGGAATATACTCATCTTATGAATACTGATTCCAAATTTCAAATATATCTCTAATTGGCTCTAGCTTATTATTCCTTATAATTCTTCTGTTTGTACTTGTATCATCAAAAAACAATACTTTTGAAAATTTGATGGTTCATAATTTTGTTGAAGAGAGAATGCTTATCTTCTTTGCCCCATAATTGCAAAACATTTTCATTTTTTTCTCTTTTAGATTTATAAACAGAATTTAAAATCTTTAATCCAATTAATATTCTCTTATCTACATCATCTATTTCCTCTTTGTGTATATACCTGTCTACAACACTTGTCTATTTCAAGTAAATTTTGCACACAAAAAAATCTAATTTTAGCATATGGACTGCCAAAGTGAGCACAGCCCAAAAATTCTAAAAAATTAAAGAATATTGTCATATATCTTTTCAGCAAAACAGAAAGACCCAGGCTCTTGTCCTAAAATATTTTGTAATTAAGTTCATCTAGTTAAGTGACTAACTGCATGAAAATACCATATTTCCTTTCTGTCTTTAAAAACATATTCTTAATTCATTAATTCCTGAGTTTGAGAAAAATCATCTAGGATATGGTTATCTAAAGACTCATAGGCTAGGATATCTCATATAATCAATTTCACCATCATTTTTCTGGACTTTCTGTCTCTTTGAATTCATAGAAGATGAATTCAAAGATTTGTCTAATAATTATGTAACCTCTTCCTCTATCAATTTTCTTCTCTTTGCCATAATAGGCAAAGAGTAAAAACCCCAGATTTCTCAATTCTATTTAATGAAACCAAAGAGCATCCCACAAAGATGATATCCCCAGTCTTATTTTATATTTTCTTAAAGATAGTGTAGTATTTGAGTCAGTGCAATAAGGAAACTAAAGGATGATACCATTCTGATGGGTTCTTATGCTATTGCATCCTCCTCCTAGGCGATTTCATCATTATTTAGGTTATTTATTTTAGTTTTTTTTCAGGATAGTTGGGAATAATTGATGAGTAATGATGAAATGCTTCCTAAGATGACAAAATAACTAAATGTTTCAAGTCACAGGAAAGAATAATATCACTAAGATCTCATAATGTATCTTACATTTATAAAAGGCTCCAATATCATAATGACAAGATAGAATGACTTTTATTCTATCTTTTAAAAATAAGTAAATTTCATAGCTATGCTTTGGAAAAATGTCTAAAAAAGAAACAAAGTCAAAAAATATCGATCCTTACAAAAGTTAGAAGTGCTTGAAAAATCAACTAAAATTGACTCCAATGGACCCTAATGGTATTAACACAATTAGTCTAAGGATTTGGGAGAAATACCACTGGCATGACCTTTAGAAGACACTATTCAAGACTCAGTCATACCCCCTCAGCCTGAGAGTTCTCCAGCAGCTTCCTGATCTCACATGCCTTCCCCTTTCTGCCTGACAGCTTCCTCCGGCCACAGGCACCTGCGTTCTGTGCACAGGGCAGACCAGAAGTGTCAGGAGGTAGTAACCCCAGGAGCAACCCTCAACCAATGGAGAACCAGAATTCATAGACAAATCCCCCAACTCCCTCACCCTCCACGGGGCAATTCTGAGGTGTGTCCCAGCAGTCTCCCAGGGGCTCCCCATCAGGATAGTGCCACAGTTGCCTACAGTAGTAGCCCTCTCATTACTGAACCACTAATTGGCTTTTCTCCCTTCCCTAATGCACTTCCCCATTTCTTTACGGTGCTTCCTTGGATCACCTCCAAATAAACCGTTTGCCCCGAAATTTCCTGTCTCAGAATCTGCTATTGGGAGAACCTAAACCAAGACACATGGTGAAATCCTGCATCATGATAAAGCAGCTACGGCTTCAAAAATCATTGGTAGGGCTATTCTTGCTTTAGCTAGAGACCTCAGCATAGACACCATCAACCCAGAGCAAGGAAAAATAGGCTGATGCAAAGGTGAGCCAAACAGCAGGGAGACTAGTTAAGGATGGTAGACTGCAGTTTGGAAGAAATAATGCTTTTCATACTTTCAGCAGTCTCATTAGAATACAGAACTGTCTAAAACCATCAGCAATGCTTTACTCATTTAACAAAAAATTTGAAATCGGCTAAGGGTAGGGGATCGGGATGGACAGTCTGATCTTATTTAAGAAATGGCTAGGGGCAGTGGAACAGCCCTGGGCTTGGAGATGGAGAACTTGTATTATTAATAATATGTATTCCAATCCAGGCCTCTGACCGCAATTGACACTTCTCCAAAGGGGTATAATAAAGTCTTCACAAAGCTGCTGAGAGTAATGAATGAAATCATAGGTTGTAGTAGAACGCTGTCAGAGTTTAAACTTGTGCTTTTAATCTTATTGAGAAAGATAATTTGCCAGCTATCTGAGGGTGTAGGCAGGAGCAGAAAAAAAAAAATCTCCTCAAAGCAGATCTTCCTTGTTTTGGAAGAATCACTGGGAGTCACCTCTTTGGTTATGTAAATGAAGGGTCAGGAGGCAGGGATCAGTGTCCTGGGAGAAGGGTATAGCAAGACTTTTTTTGTATTGTAAGTAGCTTTTTTGAACTGGCTCCTTTGGGGGAACTTGGTCCCTGGGGAGGAAGAGGGACCCTGGTTCAGAGTGTAGGTAGTGGCAACCTGGGGCCATTGTGACTCACAGCCCACCTGTGGCTGTCCGCACCCTGGGAGTGGCTGTGTGAGGGAACCGGAACATGGAGAGCTGGGTGCTGGGACTCAGATCTAAGGGCCAGGCCCACTAGACTGGGCGTAGTGGGGGTGGGGGAGGAAGGCACCCTCCATTGAGGCATTTCAGTCACTGCAGCAGCAGCAAGATCAGAAGATTTGGCCAGCGCCCAAGCTCTGCCTTCTACCTTAGAAGATTCCTTCACCAGCTCAGCTGGTATGTCCCCTCCCTCTCGCTACCAAAGAGATGCAGCCACTGCCTTGTCCACCAGCCACCTGCCTTACCCACAAACAGCTCGCTGGTGCTCTGCAGTCTGTGGGCAGCGACACCTGACCTTCCTGATCTCCCAGGGCAGTATCCTGGGGACTTGCCCCATGAGGGCACCTAGAGCTTTCCCCCTTCACCAACATTGCTACTGGCCATCCTGGCAGGTTGGTCACTGTCAGCCATGGAGCAACATAAAAAACAAACGTGACTCCTTGCTATGGAAAGGTCACAAGCACCAAGGGATCCTGGATGTGTTAGGTAGACAGCGAGGGATTCCAGGTCTCCTAGGGATGAAAGTGGGTGCCGTTGCAGTTCACCCCACCAAATGGGCTCTCAGACAGGCTCATGGGAGATCTGCATGCACAGTAAGACTCAGGTCCTATAACTCCCAACTGTCCAGTCAAAGTGGTTCAATGGTGACATCTGAGCCATGGGAAGGTCCTTATCCAGACGCTATAAAACAAGACCCAGACCATAACCAAACTCTCTTTCTTTTTGCTCTGACAATGAGTCCGGTCATCATCTGTGGCATATGTATGTCACTCTGTAAACCTATATCTTGCTCTTGCTCTATAATCCTATCTTTCTCTCCTCAATAAACCTCATTTTCATGCTTGCCTTACTTTGGTGTGTCTGGTCATTCTTCGGCCATGAGTACACCGAGAACCGACGTCTCAGACTGCAACCCCGACAGATGTACAGCGGGAAGGAAGGAGAAAGGACTGGCCTGGAGTCTCACATCCATTTCCAGCAGGTGAGGGCTTGTGCATCACAGCCCCAAAGCATGTGATGGTTAATTTTATATGTCAACTGGACTGGGCCCTGGGGTGCCCAGATATTTGGTAAAACATTGTTCTGAGTGTTTCTGTGAAGGTGTTTTTGGATAAGATTAACATTTAAATTGGTAGACTGAGTAAAGCTGATTATCATCCTTAAAAATGGGTGGGTGGGCCTCACCAATCTGTTGAAGGCCTGAATAGAACAAAAGGACTGACCCTCCCCTGAGTGTGACTTCTTCCTGCTTAGTGGTCTTAGGACTGGGACATTGGCTTTCAAATTCTAAATGAAATATTGGGCTCTTCCTGAGTTTCAAACCTGCTAGGCTTCAGTCTAGAATTACACCATCGGCTCTCCTAGGTCTCTACCTCTGGAAAACCCTAACTGATACAGTATCCATACCCCAACTATACTGATATATCTCAGTAACCTTGCAAAGAACCCACACTGTGCCTGGTCAGTGTTTAGTATGTTAGTTCCCTCCTGTGTTAGTTTTCTATTGCTACTGTAACAAATTACCATAAACTTAGTGGCTTAAAACAACACACATTTATTATCTTACAGTTGTGGAAGTCAGAAGTCCAAAATCAGTCTGAGTGGGCTAAAATCAAGGTATTGGCAGGGCTGCATTCCTCCTAGAGGCTCTAGGGGAGAATCTGTCTCTTTGACTTTTCTCTGGAGGCCTCCTGCATTCTTTGGCTTGTAGCCTCATCTTCCATCTTCAAAGCCAGGAACATAGCATAATCTAGTCTCTCTTTGCTCACATCCTCCTGCCTCCCCCTTAAAAGGCCCCTTGTGATTACATTGGCCAACCAAGATAATCCAGGATAATCTCCTCATGGCAGGATTCTTGATTTAATCACATGTATAAAATCTCTTTTGCCATATAAGGTAGCATATTCATAGATTTCAGGAATTAGGATGTGGACATCTTTTAGGGGGGCATTGTTAAATCTGCTACATTCTCCCACAACTCATTTCCCCTTCTGACTCCCTCCCACTCTTTCTCCTGTCACTGGAGCATCACTAGCTCCTGGCCTTCTGCTTAGCTCCCTGACATCCAGTCCCTTCATCCGGAGGCTTATTTACCGTACCAGCCTTAGTAACAACCAGTGCTTTGGTGATTCTCAAACTAGTGCCTTCTGCCCAGCCCACTCTTCAGTCTCATTCTCTTTTTTTTTTTTTTTTTTTTTTTGAGACAGAGTCTCACTGTGTTGCCCGGGCTAGAGTGCCATGGCGTCATCCTAGCTCACAGCAACCTCAAACTCCTGGGCTCAAGGGATCCTCCTGCCTCAGCCTCCCGAGTAGCTGAGACTACAGGCATGCGCCACCATGCCCGGCTAATTTTTTCTATATATTTTTAGTTGTCCAATTAATTTCTTTCTACTTTTGGTAGAGACGGGGTCTCACTCTTGCTCAGGCTAGTCTCGAACTCCTGAGCTCAAACAATCCGCCCGCCTTGGCCTCCCAGAGAGCTAGGAATATAGACGTGAGCTACCGCGCCCGGCCAGTCTCATTCTCCTTTTATACAGCCTTCTTTTGTTTCATCTTGCATATATACAGAGTGTGCTATCTCCTCACCATCCCCAAAGCCTCACCTCTCCCCTGTCCCTGGGCCACTAGCCGCAGCACCCCCAGACACCAGGTCCTCCAGGCTCAAAATCTCTCCTACCTTCTTATCTTAACACAAGCATTCCTTTCTACTGACCCCAAGTCTTTAAACAAAGTTTATTTCCTTAACAAATTACAAATCAAAGAATCTCTAAACCCACCTATAACCTGTAAGCCCCCACTTTGAGATATTCTACCTTTTTGGGCCAAACCAATATATACGTTCCATGTACTGATCTATGATTTTACCTGCAATTCCTGTCTCCCTAAAATGTGTAAAACTAAACTGTAACCCAGCCACCTCAAGCACATTTTCTTAGGACCTCTTAAGATATGTTCCCCGGACTGTAGTTGCTCATATTCGGCTCAGAATAAACCTCTGTAAATTATGTTACAGAATTTGAGTTTTTTCCATTAATAACTCTCAGTAATCGCTCATTCCAACTGACATATTGATTTATCCAACATTTAGTAACCACTTACTCTGACTAAGACACACACCTTGCAAAAGTTAGGCTCCATCTTTCCTGCATAATCTTCTCTCCTGCTCAGCAAGACAACTGACCTCCTCCCAGAGAGGTTGATCATGATGATGTAGCCAAATTTATAAAACTATTTAACAAGGAGAAATAAATACAAATCTAGTGGTTTTTCCTATGAGTTTTACATATACATGTATTTCGACAGCTATTACTTACTGAGCATTTACAACATGCCAAGCACTTTATAAAATTCATTTCATCCTCATGACAACATATTATATCCTACATTATTCCCATATTTCAGATGAGGAAACTGGAGCTCAGAGAGGCTCAGATACTTTCCTGTGGTTACACAGGCCCCCGTGGCAAGGTTGTTTTCCAACCTGAACATGTCTGATGCCAAGCTCATGCTTTTTGCCATTAGTCTGTGTTAGAAGAACTGGACAACCAGATTGAGTCTTTCCTAGGAGTCAGTGTAAAGGCTCAGCTGGCACCAGAGGCAGGTGCCAGGCAGTTTCCGTGGAACCTTAGTTCAAAGTCAGTGGTGCAATCTGAGGGCCCTGGCCTCTGGACAAAGTGGCACTCAGGAAGGAGCTGGAGTCTAAGAGGTAGGACAACACCCACCGCAGCCTCCTTTTCTAGGGTGCACTTCATGGAGTCAATGCCAGGCTTTGCACCCAGCCAAGGGGACACCCTTACCCTCAGCTAAGAGCACTCCCTACTGCCCACAAGGACACTGCAATCGCTCCTCTGTGTCCCTCAGCCTCAGCCCCACTGCTTGTCCTACCAGAAGCCCAGTGTTTCCTGTGGTCCTTGTGTCTGTGGTGCTGGGTAATGCCTCTCAGATGACTAGAGCCCTCAGGCCAGTTAGACCACTGACATGTGATTGGAGCCTCTACCTTCTATCTTCTAGCTTTGTATCCTCCCATTTCCCAATAGGGTCAAGGTCCATGCTCAATTACATTTGCTAGGCCATTAAAAAGGTCAGATATTTTTGAAAGGTAGATAGTATAAAAAGATAGGGACAGAAACAACAAAAAGTTAAAAAGCCGGGGGGAGGGGGTGAAGTTAAAGGGTAGAATTTCTTTTAGATTTCTCTTTGCTTATAAGCAGAATTGTCATATGTTTAAAATAATTGGTTATAAAATGTTTTTTGCAAGCCTCATGGTAACTTCAAATCAAAAAACCTGTAACAGATACACAAAAAATAAAAAGTAAGAAATTAAAACATGCTACCAGAGAAAATCACTTTTAACAAAGGAACACAGGAAGGAAAGAAGAATGAAAGAGAGGACCACAAAACAACCAGAAATCAAATAATAACATAGCAGCAGTAAGTCCTTACCTATCAATAATAATATTGAATGTGAATGATCCAAACTCTCCAATGAAGAGATATAGAGTGGCAAATGGATAAAAAAAACAAGAGTCAACTATATGTTGTCTGTAGGAAACACACTTTACCTATGAAGACACACATAGATTGAAAATAAAGGGATGGAAAAAGATATTCCATGCAAATGGAAACCAAAAAAAGAGCAGGAATAGCTATACTTCTATCAGATAAAATAGATGTCAAGACAAAAACTATAAAAAGAGACAAAGAAGGTAATTATATAATGATAAAGAGGTTCAATTCAGCAAGAGAACATAACAATTCTAAATACACATGCACCCAACACTGGAACACCCACCTATGTAAAGCAAATATTATCAGAGCTAAAGAGAAAGGTAGACCCCAATACAATAATCATTGGAGACCTCAACACCCCACTTTCAGCATTGGACAGATCATCCAAACAGAAAATCAATAAAGAAACATTGCACATAACCTGCACTATAGACCAAATGGACCTAATAGATATTTGTAGAATGTTTCTTCCAACAGCTACAGAATTCACATTCTTTTCTCCAATTCATGGATCATTCTCAAGGATAGGAAATATGTTAGGCCACAAAACAAGTGTTAAAAAATTCAAAAAAACTTGAAATCATACCAAGTATTTTCTCTGACCACAACAGAATAAAACTAGACACCAATAACAGAAGAACATTGGAAACTATACAAACACATGGAAATTAAACAGTATGCTCCTGACTGACCAGTGGGTCAATGAAGAGATTAAAAAGGAAATTTTAAAAATTCTTGAAACAAATGAAAATGAAAACACAATATATCAAAACCTATGGGATACAGTAAAAGCAGTAATAAGAGGAAAGTTTATAGCAATAAGTGCCTATATCAAAAAAAAGCAGAAAAGCTTCAAACAAACAACCTAATGATGCATCTCAAAAAGCTAGAAAAACAAGAGCAAACCAAATCCAAAATTAGTAGAATAGAAGAAATAATAAAGATTGAAGCAGAAGTAAATGAAATTTAAACCAAAAAAACAGTATAAAAGATCAACAAAATGGAAAGTTGGTGTTTTGAAAAGAAAAACAAAATTGACACACCTTTAGACAGACTTAAAAAAAAAAAGGGAGAAGACCCAAATAAATAAAATCAGAGATGAAAAAAGAAACATTACAACTTATACTGCAGAAATCCAAAGGATCATTGGAGACTACTATGAGCAACTATATGTCAATAAATTGGAAGACCTAGAAAAAATGGATAAATTCATAAACACAAACAACCTACCAAGATTGAACCAGGAAGAAGTCCAAAACCTGAATAAACTAATAACAAATAACAAGATAAAAGCAGTAATTAAAAACTCTCCCATCAATGAAAAGCCCAGGACCCAATGGCTTGACTGCTGAATTCTGCCAAGCACTCAAAGAAGAACTAACACCAATTTACTTATATTATTCCAAAAAAATTGAGGAGGAGGGAATACTCCCAAACACATTCTGTGAGGCCTATATCACTCTGATACCAAAACAGACAAAGACACAACAAAAAAAGACAACTATAGGCCAATATCTCTGATGAACATACATGCAAAAATCCTCAACAAAATACCAGCAAACTGAATTCAACAACACATTAAAAGGATTATTCATCATAATTAAGTGGAACTCATCCCAGGGATGCAAGGATGGCTCAACATACACAAAACAGTCAATGTGATATATCATATCAACAGAATGAAAGACAAAAACCATATGATCATTTCAATTGATGCTGAAAAAGCATTCAATAAAATTCAACATCCTTTCATGATAAAAACCCTCAAAACTGGGCATAGAAGGAACTTACCTCAACATGATAAAAGCCATATATGACAGACCCACAACTAGTATCATACTGAATGGGGAAAAGCTGAAAGCCTTTACTCTAAGATCTGGAACAAGACAAGGATGCCCATTTTTATCGCTGTTATTCAACATAGTACAGGAAATTCTAGCTAGAGCAATCAGACAAGAGAAAGAAATAAATGGCATCCAAATTGAAAAGGAAGAAGTCCTTGTTTGCAGATGCTATGATCTTGTATCTGGATAAAGCTAAAGACTCTACAAACACACCAAAAAAGCTATTAGAACTGATAAACAAATTCAGTAAAGTTGCAGGATAAAAAATCAATATATAAAAATCAGTAGCATTTCAATATGCCAATAGTAAACAATCTGAAAAAGAAACCAAGAAAGTAATCCCATTTACAATAGCTACAAGTAAAATAAAATACCTAGGAATAAACTTAACCAAAGAAGTGAAAGATCTCTACAATGAAAACTATAAAACAATCATGAAAGAAATCAAAGAGGACACAAAAGAACGGAAAGATATTCCATGCTCGTGGATTGGAAGAATCCATATTGTTAAAATGTCCATACTACCACAAGCAATCTACGGATTCAGTGCAATCCCCATCAAAATACCAATGACATTCTTCACATAAATAGAAAAAATAATCCTAAAATTTATATGGAACCACAGAAGACCCATCCTGAGCAAAAAGAACAAAACTGGAGGGATCACATTACCTAACTTCAAATTATACTACAGAGCTGTAACCAAAACAGCATGGTACAGGCATAAAAACAGACACATAGACCAATGAAACAGAATAGAGAACCCAGAAATAAATCCATACATCCATAGTGAACTCATCTTTGATAAAGGTGCCAGGAACATGCAGTGGGGAAAGGATAGTCTCTTCAATAAATGGTGCTGAGAAAACTGGATATCCACATGCAGAAGAATGAAACTAGACCCTTATCTTTTGCCATATACAAAAATCAAATCAAAATGAATTAAAGACTTAAATCTAAAACCTGAAACTATGAAACTACTAAAAGAAAACATTAGGGAAACACTTCAGGACATTAGTCTGTTCACTGATTTCTTGAGTGATACACCCAAAGCACAGGCAACCAAAGCAAAATTGGACAAATGGGATCACATCAAGCTAAAACGCTTCTGCATAGCAAAGGAAACAATCAACAAAGGGAATAGACAACCCACAGAATGGGAGAAAATATTTGCAAACTACCCATGTGACAAGGTACTAATATATAAGGAGCTCCAATAAGTCAACAGGAAGAAATCAAATAATGCAATTAAAAAATGGGCAAAGGATCTGAATAGACATATCTCAAAAGAAGACATACAAATGGCCAACAAATATAAGAAAAAATGCTCAACATCACTGGTTATCAGAGAAATGTATATCAACACTACAGTGAGGTATCATCTCGCTCCAGTTAAAATGGCTCTTATCAAAGACAGGCAGTAACAAATGCTGGCAAGGATGTGGGGAAAGGGGAACCTTCATACACTGGTGGTGGGACTGTGAATTAGTGCGAGCACGATGGAGAATGGTACGGAGGTTCCTCAAAAAACTGAAAATAGAACTACCATATGATCTAGCAATCCCACTGCTGGGTATATATTCAAAGGAGAGGAATTCAGTTATGAAAAAGATACCTGCACTCTTAGGTGTATTACAGGGCTATTTACACTACCCAAGACTTGGAGTCAATCTAAGTGTCCCATTAGTGGAGGAATAGATAAGAAATTGTGATACATATACACAATGGAATATTATATAGCCACAAAAACAATGAAATCCTGCTATTTACAACAGCATGGATGGAACTAAAGAACATTATGTTAAGTGAAATAAGCAAAGTACAGAAAGACAAATCTCACGTGTTCTGACTCATATGTGGGAGCTAAATATTAAAAACAACTGATCTCATGGTGACAGAGAGTACAATGCTGGTTACCAGAAGCTGGGAAGGGTAGTGCAGAGGGAGGATAAAGTGGGGATAGTTAATGGATACAAAAATATAGTCAGATAGTTAGATAGAATGAACAATATTTGATAGCACAAACAAAGTGAGTATAATCAACAATAAGTTAGGGTATACATTAAAATAACTAAGAGAATGGAATTGGATTGTTCCTAACAAAAAGAAATGATAAATGCCTGAGGTGATGGATACCCCAGTTGCCCTGATTTGGTTAATCATATGCCTGTATCAAAATTTCACATATACCCTAAAAAGATGTACAACTATGTACCCATAATAATTAAAATTTTTTTTTAATTTTTAAAAAACTGTAAAAAGGTCAGATAATATCAAGGTAAAATATTACAGGATGATCAAATTAGATAGATTATTTTAAAACAACTAAGATGAAATGCAAATTAAGGGGAAACTACTTGTTATTGCTGTTTTCCCATATGAGAGGTATAGTTTCAATAAGAACGTGTAAAAACTCCTTGGACATATTTTGTTCCTGCATTTGTGCCTTTACCAGATGTCTTGCACAATTAGACATCTGTCCAAAGACAGAAAAATTTGCATTTGGATGTTTGTATCAGAGGCAGGAAATATAACACAATGGTTGAGAGTCCCGATTTGGGAGTTAGACAGACCTTGATTCAAATTCCATCTGTTACTTGCTGGCTGGCCATGGACAAGTCACTCCACCTCTCTGAGCCTCAGTTTTCAGTTTTCCATTTTTGAAATAGTAACTTACAGTGTCTTCCTTGTTCACACCTACTGGGATGGATATTATTTAAATTAAATAAAAAAACAAGTGCTGGCAAAGATGTGGAGAAATTGGAACCCTTGTGCATTGCTGGTTGAAGTATAAAATGATACAGTTGCTATGGAAAAGAGTATGACAGCACCTCAAAAAATTAAACTTAGAATTACCATATGACCCAGTAATTCCACTTCCAGGTAAACACCCAAAAGAACTGAAAGCAGGGACTCAAACAGATATTTGCACAGGAATGTTCATAACAGCCTTATTAACAATGACCAAAAGGTGGAAGCAATCCAACAGTCCACTGATGGATGAATGGATAAACAAAATGTGTTATATGCATATAAGAATATTTGGCCTTTTAAAAGAAGGAGGTGCTGACACATTCTCCAGTATGGATAAACCTTGAAGACATTATGTTAGGTGAAATAAGACAGACTCAAAAGGATAAATATTATATGATTCCACTTACATGAGATATCCGGGTAGTCAAATGCATAGACACAGAAAATGAAATGGTGGTTGCCAGGATCTGGAGGGAGAGGGGAATGGATTTAGTGGGTGCAGGGTTTCAGTTTGGGAAGATGAAGAAGTTCTGGAGATGGGTGATGGCGATGGCTGCACAGCAATGTGGATGTACCTAATGCCACTGAACTATACACCTAAAAATGGTTAAAATGGTAACATTTATGTTACATATATTTTCCCACAATTAAAAATAAAGTCTTCCTTGTAGGTTTGTAGCGAGTGTTAAATGGATTAATGTTGGTAAAGCATCTAACAGTGCTTGCACTCGGGTGGGGGTGGGTGGGGTGTGTGACTAAACTATAGACATCACTATTGTTATCTTTAGTTTTCAGAAGCAGTGGCTGAATCTTGACCAACCCAGGGCCTATGAGTAGGATTGAACCAGGAGGAAAGAGAGAGTAGATGAGCAGAGGGACCCCCAGCTGAAAGGGAGGGTGTTATAGCTGGAGAGAAAGATAGAGGGAATACAGGACCCCAGAGAGACCTAAGCCCAAAAAGCACCCCTGGAAGAAAAGAGGACCTCAAGGAGATGAAGAGGGGAAAAGACCTGCAGAGGGCCTGTTAAATCTGAATGTCAGATAAACACAAAAAAAGTTTTAGTACAAGTGTGTCCCAATATTGCATAACCCTGTTTTATTGCATGGGATATACTTATAGTATAAGTATACTTAGTATACTTATACTAAAATATATACATTGTTTATCTGAAATTCAGAGTCAACTGGGCATCCTGCATTTCTATTTGCTAAATCTGACAATCCCAGGCCAGAGGCATGGCTCACCCTTCAATACTTTACACTAAGTCACTCTAGGATGACAGCAGATTCTAGAATAAGCTGGTACCTAAAACTCTGGACAGGGCAGTGGCTGGGGGGCAGGAATGGGACAGGATTCTTCACTTTGCAAACGTATTCTTTCACAGGTGAATTCCTATAAATAGCAAGTTCCCTTAACAGTAACACAGAAATTCATTTTTAAGACTTAAATTTGCAGCCTTACTTTTGAAGGAGCCCACCTGTCAAAGCTCAAAGCAGGAGCAGCCACAGTCCCAAAAGCTTCCGAGAGCAGAAAGTGGGGTAAATGATACCAATCCCACTGCAGAGGGGTCTGGTGGAGAAAGGTCAATCGCCGCCCTGTGCCCAGAGGGTCGCACATCCTCCCCAGGGCCCCACTAAACAGCCCAGTACCGCCAGCGCAGGTCTCTGTGGCCATTTGCATAGAGGGCAGTCACACATTCCTCTGAATGCAGAGACCTAAAACAGCTTTGGTTTGGAAAACCAAACGCAAGTCTCCCGCCTCAGTCCTGAACTGATTAAAAGCTGGAGTCACTCGTTTTGTTTTGAGAAGTGCCAGGGTTTTATGCTCGAGGTCCCCCTTCCCTCCTCACTGCTTCCAGCTGCTGAGGCACTTCAGTGTGAAGGACCACACACCAGCAGCCCAGCGTGCAGAGGCCTGGTGGAGATTAAACCCCAGGCTGATGGGGGAGGGCCCCCTTCTTGGGCATGGGCGGCCCAGGGAAGCCCCGGTGCAGAAGGGGAGCGGAGCACGGAGAGGGGAGTTCAAGGAGAGAGCTGCCATGCCACCCTGACCCCCACGCACCCTGCCAGGCCTCTCGTCATCCTGCAAACAGCCCAGGGGACAGGGCAAAGGCCAGGCTGCAGGGGAGAGAGCACACAGTTTTGAGCGTGGCAAACAACGTGATCTCCTCCTTGACTTTTTAAAAAAATGTAAACAAATTTACGGGCCACACAACAAATTCGGTTTGGGCGGAAGTCCAGAGGGAAGGGGGACAGCAAAGGGTCATAGTTTGGGTTTTGACCCCAGCCTTGCAGCTAACTGGACCAGCCTGGGCAATTTTGAGAATCAGGAGGCCACGCACGAACCAAGACCAAAAGGGCCGATCAGATGTGTGGTTGGGTTGTTTCCTTTGCCGTACTTAGGCCAGTCAGCAGGGAGCGTGTGTGTTTGCTTACTGCTCATGTCTGTCTTGGCCACACCAGAACGGCAGCCTCGGCTGTGGCTCAGCATCGGGGACCCAACAGCCAGCACCCGCCAGGCACCAGCGCAGAGCTCCCCACGCGGGTTCAGCGGAAGGGGCGCCACGAAGGGAGGGAGCACTGCAACTGAGGGCTGTCCTTCCCACCTGAGCACAGCTCTTCCCTCGTGGAGGGCACATTTCCTGTTTGCTCGGGATCAGAGGGGATAGTTTTGAGCACTTGGGGTTCCTCGGCTATTTTTCTCACACCAAGTTTTGAAGCAAATGGGGGTTGAATGTATGGTATTAGGCACTGGTATCCAACTCCTTTCTCCTCTGCCTTGGAACCCACTGTCCTCATGCTGGGGGGAGCGTGGGGGACATGGCAGGGGCGTCCCTTCTGAGGCCGCAGCAGGGGGCCTTCAACAAACCACTCTTTCTGACTCCACCTGCCAAGCTCCCTACCAACAGAATGGGGTTGTCAAGGGCCAGCTAGAAGACATAAAAATAGAGCAAAAGGCACATGATGGAGGACGCCAGAACTTCCATGCTTCTTCTGTGCTCCAGAAGAGCAGGCTTGGGCCCAGCGTCACATAGGCAAGGCTGTCCTAGGGAAGACTGGGAGGGCCCCTACCCCCACCTCCTGAGGACCAGGACCAGGACAGACCTGTGCCTCCCCTTCCCCCTTCGCTCCTCCCCCCCCCCAACCCAATGCTGTAATGAAAATTCACGTTCAAAGCTTCACGTGGGATCTGATTTTCAACACTTTAATTGGATTAATAGAAACAGGAGTGGAGTGAGCTCCAGCCCTTCCTCCAAAACACCCCTCCCCCATTTCCGCCGCCTCCTCTGTGCTCAGCTCTCTCTTCCTAGACTTCTTGTTGGCCTCTGCTGTTCTCTCTCCTTGCTATCCTCCCATCCATCTCTCCCTTCTGACCTTCCTTCCAGCTCAATCCCACAGCCTCCTCCTCTCTGTTTCCAGCACTTTCTGAGGCTAGCAAAATTTTCTTTCTTCCTTAATTAAGGAAAGAGCGGTCCAATTACTTCAAATCCTGATGAACAGAATATTGCTAAAGAAATTCTATTATATTATGTTCTGGAATATATACTACCTACTAAGAGAGGTACAGGAGAACAGCACTGAAAGTCTTTAATAGATATGAATTAAATATAATTAGTGGGCAAGTGTTACTGTTAAAGGTCCTCATTCTTGAGGTGCCAAACATTTCCCAAACATAATCTGGACTTGGATGCTGCCACCCCATTTTTTAAATAGATATAGCTAAAATACAGAGGGAAAGAAAACACTCTGTTTCTATGATCCATGGTTAATATTTTGGGGCTGGGAGGTGCCATATCCTTAATAACAACAACAAAATCCTATACTGCTAAAAGCTTTCGACAGGAAACCACCTGAGTCCTGGCACCTGCTCTGAGCTCCAAGACTAACTCACAGTGAGACCCTGGGCACGTGACTTCATTTCTCTGCCCCCGATTACTTCACATACACACTTAGAGGGTTCGTTGTAATCAGTGGGCTCCAACATTTCTTCATTGCGTGCCTCCAACAGCAAAAACATTTTGAGCAACCACCCCTGCTATATGTATATCTAGTTACAATGTGTCTGGATATATTATGTGCATGGATATATTATGTACACAATGTAAAGATTATTTTTAAGGATAAAATAAACATGAAATAAATGATTATTTTATGCCTTCTTAATCATGATGGCTTCGATTTATCACTCACTGATATTTGAAAGCAAAATATTTACTTAACGGCAAAACTTGTTGCTGTAAATCTATATGACAAGTAAACTTCAAGATCATTTCAATTTGCTTTAGTCACTGACTTCCTCCTGCCAGATCTTTATTTTTAACTTCTTAATGCAGGGAAAGGAAAGCTCATATGAGAAATTAGAGAAATGTCAGCTCAGTCGTTGTTTTAATGTTATTTTGCAGTTTTTTGTTTTTTGTTTTTTTTTGAGACAGAGTCTCACTGTGTTGCCCTGGCTAGAGTGCCGTGGTGTCATCTTAGCTCACAGCAACCTCAAACTCCTGGGCTCAAGAGATCCTC
>CAUYSK010049815.1:0-13033 GCA_963575035.1 Avahi laniger | reverse complement strand
TGTCTCCAGATCTTCACTGAAGTTTAAGTTTACTTGAAGGATGTAATACATTAAGCCCCAAAGAAGCATTAACTCCTGAATAGAAAAATCAGAAGTCTAATGAGATGGGAAGCAAAACAGGTAAATTTTTAATTTTTTTTTTATTTCAGCATATTATGTGGGTACAAATGTTTAGGTTACATATATTACCTTTGCCCCACCTGAGTCAGAGCTTCAAGCATGTCCATACTCTAGACAGTGCGCACCACACCCATTTTGTGTGTATATACCCATCCCCTCCCCCCACACACCTGCCTGACACCTGATGAATGTTACTACTATATGTGCACTTAAATGTTGATCGGTTAATACCAATTTGATGGTGAGTATATGTGGTACTTGTTTTTTCATTTTTGTGATACTTCACTTAGTAGAATGGGCTCCAGCTCTATGCAGGATATTATAAGAGGTGCTAAATCACCATCGTTTTTTGTGGCTGAGTAGAACTCCATGGTATACATATACCACATTTTATTAATCTGAGCAACTGGAAGGATATAGTGGCCATTTACTGATGTGGGAAGAATAGTTTCAGAGAAAGATAAAGAGCTCAGTTTAGACATGTCACAACGCAATGCCTGAGGAACATTCAAGAGTAGATGCCCAGTAGTGGGTGGTTATAGGAGTCCAAAGATCTGGGGAGAGATCTATGCTAGAGATTTGGGATACATTTGGTTACTGTTGGCCTATCAGAAAATATTTAAAACAAGACAACTAGGTGAGATCACAGAGTGAGTGATAGAGAAGACACAGGGTCCAAGTCCTGAGCCCCAAGACACTCTGATGTTAAGAAGCTGTGGCAAGAACAGAAACCAAGACTTTAGACTGAGAGAGAACAACCAGTGACCAGTGAGGGAGGAAAACATACAGAAGGCGTGGTGTGACAGGGGCCAAGTGAAAGAAATAATTCAGGAAGGAGTGATCAGCTTTGCAAAAGCTTCTGAATAGGTTACGTAAGGTGGCACTGACCATTGGATTTAGTACTGAGAATTTACTTTTTGGGTTAGAGTCAAATCTTCTTTTTCTTTGGTTTTTGCTCACTGTATTTTTCAACATGCAGTCCTGCTTTTTGAAACCAGGTCTGAGTCATCCTGGAAATAGATGCTTATAAATTCTGACCTGGTGCCTGGTCATGTGTCTATTTTTCCTGCCTCTTCAAATTCTAAAGCAGCCAATCTCTCTGATACGGTTAGGTCGAAACCTCTCATACATCCACTAATGAGCGGTAGCAGAGAAGAGGCCAAGAAGAATTGAAACTCATTCTTCTAGCACATTTCCATTGTGGTTTACTCAGTGTGTAGGCTGTCAAAGAATATAAAGAACCCGGGTCATTATGCTTCAAGAGTAACAGAGTAGGTGGCCCTTTGATTAATTTTTCAAGAAATAAATATGAAAAACTGAAAAGGATGGGGAAAAAAGTATCACAAACTTGGAATTTAAATCATAAATTTGCACATCACTTATTATGATATAGGTATTTCAAAAACCAATCTAGTCTCCTAATTCATAAATCAGGTATTACAACACTTCCACATTCCCAAAATAATAAAAATATGTAAATTCTGGCTAAAAAATACTTTAATGATATGCAGCAATTTAGCAGCTCTTTACAAAAAAAATTTCCTCAGGAGAATAAAATGTTGTTTTCATCACAATGCAAACAACAGATAACTGAAATCTAATAAATTGTTTATAGGCTGAGTTAGAGAAAGCTTTTATATATTTTGACTAGAAAACAGGTTAGAGAGATGGAGTTCATAAATTATCATATTTTTATTTTTATGCTAATTTTTCTAATTAAAGATTTACTTTGTATAGAGTTTTAATAAAGAAAATAAATATATATTTCAATAAGTATTTTTGAATTTTATAAATCCATCCTATATTGAAAATACAATATCAGAATATAAACTTTTTTATTTATCTATTGCTACATTATAAATCACTCAAAAACTTGAAGGCCTCAAACTACAACAATTTTATTATCTGTGCAATTCTGTTGGTTAACTGGGTTCCAGCTGGGTGGTCGAATGTATGTAGCTAAGTGGCTTTTCTGTTCCATGTGATGTCGGCTAGGACTGTAGTCGTGAGGATACTGACGATGCTGCGGTACAAGCTGGCTTGCCCACATGGCTGGCAGCTGGTGCTGGCTCTTGCTAGGAGCTCAGTTGAGGCTTTAGAGTGTCTTGGTTCCTCTACATGGCCGCTCTATGTCTTTTGGGATTTCTGTAGCAAGGCAGCTGGGTTCTAAAAGGTTGAAAGTGGAAACCATCAGCACAACTTAAGAATGTCATTTCTGCTGCATCGTATTGGTCAAAACCAGGCATCAATTTAGCACAGATTCAAAGGAACAAGCAATAATGTAGGGAACTACATATGCATCTAAAAAGGAAAAAAAAATAGTTAAAGTCCATCTTTGGAGATTAGTTACTACAGTTTGTCCTCTGACCCTAGCAGTTCATGACCCTACCATATGCAAAATACCCTTGCCTGTCCATAAAACCCCCAAAGACTTATTCCTTATGATAGAGCTCAAAGTCCAGGATGTTGATTTCTAGATCATGTCCAGGTATGGATGAAGCTCCTCATGTGCAGTTCCTTGGGTGCAGAGACCTGTAAACTGAAAGATAAATTTTCTTTCATCCATACTCCTAACTTACAGTGTTGCTATGGGATAGTATAACTGTAATAGTTTAAAAACGGAGAAAGTAGAAGGGCCGTAGAAGTCACCACTCCATTGCAATTCTCAAATCCAGCTGGGCATATGTTGCCATTTACTGTAACTCCAGGGGGTGAGCAATATTTCTTGCTTAGGGAAGTTCTGCTTCCTCAGAGTGAATTTTGCGGTAATTGTATGGCTTCCCTGGTCCTTGAACTCTTTATTCTGTCCTCTGAGTCATCTTTTCTCTTCCATAAGAAATGGCCCACATTTAAAGTTGTGGAGCTTTCTCAGCCTGCTTCCTACCCATAGGAGTTTGTGAGTCCAGAGGCCTCTCTTAATTTTAAACTCTCTTTGTACCATTTGGTTCAAGCTTGTATAATTTTTTAAAAATATTGTGGGCTTTCTGTATGAAATTACTTTCTTTCCGTTAGACAAAAACAACACCTACGAATTTCTTTCAGGCAGGGCCATCTCTACTTTGGGCTATGGGACATCATAAATATTCTTAGAAGTTCTTTGTGTGTGTGTGGTGGAAAGGGTATAAAAAGCATGCATTTATGATTCACGAAGGCCCAATTTTTTAACTGAGAAATTCTATGAGACCTGACCTTAAGATTCTTAGAAGTTACTTTGTGTAGCTGAGACAGTCTACAAAGTACTTTATTATGTTTTTTATGAGTTCCCAACAAAGAGTCTTACAACCACACCCCTAAACTGATCTTGACTGCTACGCTATGTTTTACCGGTAGTGCCCTGGAATTGCCTCCAAGTTTTAATTTACTTTGAGTATATTTTGTGAATTGAGAGTTTGAGAATGACAAAGAATTTCATTTTCCAAACCAGTAATTCTGGGGTTGGAAATGTTTCCTCTATATTCTACTTCAAAATGAAAAATTTGTTTTTTCAGTTCATCTATTTTTTTTTTCTCACCACACAGTTAAAAGAAAACATTTGGTACTTTGAAAAAATACTGCCTGGAGATGTTTTTAGCTATCAGTACCATCCCATCTCTCACACTACTCCAGGCAAAAATGTTGTCAAACTTTTTGCCGCTTGTAGCATGGCTAATCTTTTCTTCAGTCTTCAGTAGCAATGTCCTCACTGTCTGCCCAGCCTCCATGTACCATGTCTTTGAGGCCCTTCTGCCTTATGATAGCAACTAGTGCTAAAGCCAATGACATACATTTTAGGGTTTTGTTATGGTGACACTCTACTTCCAGGTATCAATTTCAATTTCAATTATACTGGAAAATCCCCACACATCTGGTCACAGAAGTGTTCTGTGTTTAGTGCTTGCTTTTCTCCTCTCTGACCTCCTCTCTGGTCTACTCATTTCCAGGCCCTTGCTCTATTTCCCTTTCTCTCCATTCATTCAGTAAAGGATGAGAAGCACTGTGGAGCCTATGCACTATGATATGCTATAGACACTGATAGATGAACTAAATATGGCCCCTTCTCTTGAGAAACTCAACCCGACTGGCAAGAGAATTTTCTTTAAGGATGGATTGAATCACTTTATTCACAATTCAAAACCAATAGAAAGAAAATCAAATCCTGTTTCAGAATCCAATCCAGGATCCTACATTGACTTGACTTATACACCTTTTTAGTCTACTCCAATCAGGGATAGTTCCTCAGTCTTTCACTGTCTTTCACAGTCATTACACTTTTGATCAGTACTGGTCACTTATTTTACGTAATTTCTCTGTATCAAATTCTATAAAGACTTTTTCCTGTATGATGTTTTCTCATGATTACATTTAAGTTTTGCACTTAGGATGAGAATAGCACATAAGCCATATTGTGTCTTTTTCAGTGCATGATATCGGGGGTCCATGATGCTGATGTGTCTTAATTACTAGAGATGTTAATCTTGGCCATTTTGTTAAAGTGGTATCTGCCAAGTTTCATCAACGTAAAGTTACTATTTCGTCCTTTTGTAATTGAAAAATGGCTTGAAAATGTCTCTTTGAGATTATGTTAATACATTGTTTCTCCTCAAGTTTTACCCACTAATTTTAATATCTTGCCTGGAACAATTATTACTATGATGTTTGCCCAATGGTGGTTTTGCATGTCCCTCATTCCCTCTACACTTATTAGTAAGAATTATTTGATAGGGAAGAACTATTCCTTTTGACCCATTTCTTTACTTATTCATTCAAATATATATCTATATAAGTATGGATTTATAGATATTTATATTATGGATGACAGTCAAATACTATGTTTATTTTGTTGCTCAAATTTCAATAGTTATCTTTTTTTAAGGAGCTTTCTTCTTGAATCACTTCAACTAGATATTATCTTTCCACTGAAACTACAGATCATTTCATTCGTAGCTCTTTTATGTTGCTCTCTACTTTTTGCCTTATGCTGTAGATATTGATATTATCCTTTCTCATAATCCCTACCTTTATTTCATGCACTAAATTACAGAGGATAGGGATTAGGTATTACGAACCTTCTATTCCTCCACAGTTGATGGACATCATAGGAAATCAGCAAATCAATAAATATATATTCAATTTAATTTAATTGGCTAAAGCTTTTTGGGCCAGAATATAATTTAATGACACTCCCAGAGCCTGACATTATTGTCCCACTCATTTTTACACTTACTTTTTGGCACAAGATTTCTTTACCTTGGAATTCTGGAACATTTTATTTCTGTCCCAATCTTTCAATGTTCTGGAATGTTTATGTTTCAAAAAGAAAAGATGTCTCTCCTTAAAACACTTAAAATTGCTAATACAAGGATGAGACTACAACTGGGAACACAAAAGTTCAAAATAATGAAGAGCAAAAACAAAAACTAACAGTAGAGATAAAGCTCAGGGACTCGGTGGGTGGGTAAGAAACTAGGACATGGGCCATTAAAAGAGTCATACATAGTCATTAAGACAATGACTAAAGAGCTCATTTCTATGCAACTAGAACAAGTTGAGTCTTAAGTAAAAGGGGAATTTGGATTTTCTCATTTTCTAATTAGGTTCTCTTGACTCATTCATTTATTTATCGACCGTATCACATTAAGGGTGAGAATTGTGTCCAGGTCATAATTAATTTGTGCGTGCATGCGTGTGTGCATGTGAGAAAGATGTTATATGTTATATATAGAATATACATAATGTATATATAATATAGTTATATGTGTATGTGTATGTGTACACACAAACATATATGGTCATGTACTGCATAACATTTTGGTCAACAGAGCATCACATATGGGACATTGGTCCCATAAGATTGTAATACCCTATTTTTACTGTGTCTTTACTATGTTTAGGTATGTTTAGATACACAAAAATTTACCACCGTGTTACAATTGCCTACAGTGTTTAGTCCGATAACATGCTGTATAGGTTTGTAGCCTAGGAGCAATAGACTCCACCATACAGCCTAGGTGTGTAGTAGGCTGTACCATCCAGGTTTTTGCAGGCACACTCTATGATTTTCTCACAATGATGAAATAACCTAAGGACACATTTCTCAGAACATATCCCCATCATTAAGCAATGCATGACTGTATATGTATGCAGAGATTATTCTTTATGCCACTAGTCTTATAAAAGAAGACAATTTTAATTAATTTATCCAAAAGTATGTGTTAAATATTTATTAGGAACAGATTTAGAGCTATTTGTGTTAAGATGTTATCAAGCTAAAACACAGAAGCACAAATACCTTAATTTCGATGTAGTTCTTTAATATTAGTCATTCGTGTACCATTTTAAAAGTCACAGAACTAGTTAGTGGTAAATCTGGGATTTAAACTAAGGCACTCTGATTTCAGAATCTAACCACTGATCCTAAGCTGACTCTTCATATGTAGTTATTAAAATTATGTGTTCTTTTTGAATTACAAAAATAATTTTGTGTGATGCTAGTGGGCACATTCCACATTTTGTGATTCCCTAGAAACAGCGTGGAGAACTATGCAAATGACTGCGATACTAAATAAGTGTTGCATACTTATGAATGGATGTTACAAGGAATTGTTATAGGAGATAAGGGAAGAAAAAGAGTATGTCCCACTGGGCAAAGTAGAAAGCTTTTTTTGGAGGAGGTGGCGTTAGAATATATTTTATTTGTATACACAGAGATGCGTATGAGAGAGGACATGACAAGCTGGGGAGAGGTATACAGACTATTTATGAGAAGCAGTGAGTAGATAATTTTACTTCAGCATACATTGAGTGAATGCAAATAATGGAAAATAGGGTTAGAATAGTGCTACAGTGAAAGCATTCGAGGTACTTCCATAGGATAATGATTTACTGTGTTAAGGAAGGTGAAGCAAGCATCTGGACAGATGCCTAAAAACCTGCAAATGTGCTCCCAAAGCGCTTTGAGTTTATCAACACATTTTAGATTTGTAGATTGAGAGTTGTATTTATTCAAACACACAAGAAAGTGTAACCTGGAATTTGGGTAAACTACCACCAGGTGGTAGCAGATATGCTGATTTCATGGTTCAGATGACTGGATTTGAGCTAGAAACTATGTGGATATGACAGCCATTCAGAATTCTAAAGTTACCCCGTCTCTTACATGTGTGTAGGTTTGTTTGTATAGCATATAATTACATCAGGCCCAAATTTGTGTAAAATAATTTACTTAAAACAATATACTTACAGCATCCCTACTTACAGAAACAATACAATATGTTTCTTTGTCAAACATTTTATTCCTAGCAGTAGAATGCAAAGGGATGTACACTAATCCAATGGGTAGGTTGAACATTACTATTCCAAACAGCATTTCAAACAAATTAGAAAATGTCACATGCTTCTTTGGAAATCTTGAAGTTGATGAATAAGGCTGGAAATTGAGATAAGACAGAGATATTGGGGAGAGGCTCAAATTTAGCTTATTCACAGGGAGTAGGAGGAATATAAGGGTTTAAGACTACAGGCAGATTTGCCTCCAAGACATTGCAAGAATCTTCTCCTTTTATCATTTAATTTAATCCTCTCAACAGCCCTATAAAATAAAGTATAATCTCCATTTTAATATAAAGAGACTGTAGCTCAAAGATCTTAAGCAATTATCTGATTTATTTGTGCCAATACGTAACAAATCTGGAATTTGAACTCACATCTGGCTTCAACTGCACTGTCTTTGTTTTAATTTAGTTCTCAACTGTAATTTAGCATTTCCTTCAGTTATGCATGTAGGTAACAAACCACCAATAGAATGCATAGATATTTTCATGTCAAATTACAGTTGTTGCACATATATTATAATTTTATATACAACCGTGACTACTTCCAAATAATCGTAGTTACTAGATTCACCATTAGATCTTATTACTTATGCATTTATGTTCTCAAAATACTCTTTTGCTCCATTTTTATTTTGGAAGATTTAATATACTATAGTGATATTTCAATGAATTGAGGATCAAGAAAGTAAAATGGTATGTATTATTTTCTTTTTTTCTTTTCCTGGACTTTAGCAGTTTGGAATTGCAGAATCACAATTTCCATTCATTGTAAACTCCATTGTCTTCATGAATCCAGCATTGTGTTGAAAATTTGTTATCAGTGTAATTCTTATTCATTTGTAAGTGTTCTGTTCTTTCTCTCTGGAAGCTTTTAAAAATTTTTCCTTTTCTTTACATTCTGAAGTTTTACTGTAAATATTTCCTTATCTAATCTCTTTGGTCCTTTTAATCTGAAAGGGCTGTGTGTGTGTGTGTGTGTGTGTGTGTGTGTCTGTATGTACACACACATACAAACACATATACTTAATGTGTATATATGTGTGTATATATATGATGAATATATATACTGAATATATATACACATTCAGATGAGTAAATATGCAACTATCACAGAGATGAAGTTATAGAATATTATTAGCACACAGGAAGGCTTCCTCATAACCTCACAGTCAATAGCCATTCAAAGATAGTCATTGCTCCGGTTTATTATCCTAGTTTAGTTTTATCTGATTTTGAAATTAATTTACATGAATCACATAATATACACCTTTTTGTGTCTGGTTTCTTTTGCTCAAACTTATATATGAGCGAGGCATCCACGATTTATTAATCAGAGGTTGGGTTCTGTAAAAACAGATGCTGGGCAGAGAAAGAAGTTAAACTGCAGTGCAGATCTGACGAAACCTCAAGTGAGCATTGCATTGCAGAGTCCTACGCTGAGTTGAAACTGCTGACTTTATACTCTGCCTCATTCAGTCCCTAGGTGTGAGCTGCCCCAGGAGGGGCAGACCAAAGGCAACACAACTTGCAAGTGAGGCAGGTTGTGGAAGAGGTGGACAGGGGGAGGCTGTTTGCGGACTACATTGCTTGTGACTGGTGAGTCCATTCTAGGTTAGGATTAAAAAAAAGAAACAACAAAAGAAATGGGCTGAAAATAAATTATATGAAAGCAAGATTAATATTCCACCACATAAAAATTTCTTTTTAAAGTCTTTCTTTATAAACTAAATTATTTTTAGAGCTGTATCTTGATGACACATCTTGGTAACATATTATCACAATTTTGCTGTGTAATATTACGTTGTATGAATATAGTTTTTATAATAGGTCTTGATTTTTGATAGTTTGTCTATAGTTTTATTCTTCTTCAAAATTGCCTTGGTTGTTTTTGATCTTTTGTATCTTCATATGAATTTTATAATTGTCACGTTAATTTCCACATACACACAAAACTTAGTGCCTGGCAGGAAGGGATAATCCATCACAGAAAGTGTGCAGAAGCCAGTGGAGACAGTGGGCTGGATCCTGTCAAGAGAATAGCTGAGATACGACTGTAGTTGTATCTTTTTATGACTCTTTATGAATTCTCTCATTGAACTCTAGCAGAATTTAAACATTTTCACTGATTCGCATTAGTGGAATCATTACAGCAGCATTTGGTTTACATAGTAAATATTTTGCATGTTGTGGTTTTGTGTAGATATTAATATAATGGATAGGAATATTAGATAGTGAGAGTCTGTATGATTAAGAAAATCTGTACTCTATGTGATTATACACACACACACAGATACACACACACACACACACTTACATTTATCTCTGAATTTGTACTTTGTGAACTTACTTGTATTGGTAATGTATGGTGGTATTCTGTAATACATTTTATATTCATTTTGTTAATGTAGCTTTGGTAGAAATTGTGAACAGAAGCTGACAGAACCCAGTAATGAATGTAATTAGCTACATTCTCTAGTTCCTATAGCTAAACATATAGTAAGGAAAATAAATGATAGTTTAGACTTCCAGTCTAGCGTCTTATTTCCAGTTAGGGAATGTAATTATGTTTGAGTTGAAGCACATCAATGCACTGATGCACGCCTCTCTTGATTGTAAACAATAAATTTATGGTATCTGAAAACAGTGGAAAAATGCTTCCAATCTGGATCGAGTAAAAATTAATATAGTAGCCAATATATGTATAGTCCCAATTATAAACAATTAGAAAGGATCTTTGGTATTGTTAGAAGGGACTTTTGATAATTGATTAAATGTAGATCAGGCAAATAAAAAGATATGTAATGTACACAGTGATCTGTGTAGATAAATGATATGAGGGGAAATGTGGAATAGTAAAAAGATAGCAGTCAGAGATACTGAAGACCTAAATCTTGGTTCTTTTTCTACATTTCAATAGATTTAGGAGATATAAGTGATTTTTGTTACATGGATGAATTGTATAAGGCTGAAGTCAGGGTTTTTAGCGTACCCATCGCCAGAACAATATACACTGTATAAGTAATTGTTTATCCCTCACCCTGCCTCCCCTCTTTTTAGTTTCCACTATCTATTCCCCTACTTTATGACCATATATACCCATTGATTAGCTCTCACTTATAAGTGAGAACAAGTGGTGTTTGTTTTCCCATTCCTGAGATACTTTGCTTAGGATAATGTCCTCCAGTTTAATACAAGTTGCTGCGAAAGACATTATTTCATTCCTTTGTGTGGCTGAATAGTACTCTACGGTATATCTGTGCTACATTTTATTTATCCATTCATTAGTTGAAGGACACTTAGGCTGATTCCATATCTGTGCAATTGTGAATTGTGCTGTGATAAACCTTTGGGTGCAGGTGTCTTTTTGATATAATGACTTCCTTTCCTTTGAGTAGACACCTAGTAGTGGGATTGCTGGACTGAATGGTAGGTCTACTTTGGTTCTTTGAAGAATCTGCATACTGTTTTCCACAGAGGTTGTAGTAATTTACATTCCCACTAACAATGTACAATCATTCCATTTACATTTGTCTACCACAACATCTGTTGTTTTTGACTTATTAATAATGGCCATTCTGACAGGGATAAAATAGTATCTCCTTGTGGTTTTAATTTGCATTTTCCTGATGATCAGTGATATTGAACCTTTTTTCCTATGTTGGTTGGTCATTTGTCTATCTTCTTTTGAAAAGCCTCTGTTCTTGTCTTTTGCCTACTTTTGATGAGATTATTTGTTTTCTTTCTTGCTGATTTGTTTGAGTTCTTTGTAGATTCTGGATATTAGTCCTTTGTCAGATGTATAGTTTGCAAATATTTTCCCCATTCTGTAGGCTGTCTATTTACTCTGTTGATTATTTCCTTTGCTGTGCAGAAAGTTTTAGTTGAATTAATTCCCATTTATTTATTTTTGTGTTGCTGTATTTGCTTTTGGGGTCTTAGTCGTAAGTTCTCTGCTAGGCCAATCAGTTTTTTCTACATTTTCTTCTAGAATGCTTATGGTTTTAAGTGTTACATTTAAGTCTTTAATCTGTCTTGAGTTAATCTTTGTATACGGTGAAAAATAGGAATCCAGATTCACTCTTCTGCAAGTGGCTCTGCAATTTTCCCAGCACCATTTATTATATAGGATGTCCCTTCCCCAAAGCATGCTTTTTTCTGCTTTGTCAAAAATCAGTATGCTGTAGCTATATGGTTTTATTTCTGGGTTCTCCATTCTGTTCCATTGATTTATGTGTCAACTTTTATACCAGTATCATACTATTTTGATATAAAGCCTTGTAGTATAATTTGAATTATGGTAATGTGTTGCCTCCAGATTTTTTCTTTTTGCTTAGGATTGCTTTGGCTATTTGGGCTCTTTTTTAGTTTCATATGAAATTTAGGATTGTTTTTTTCTAGTTCTGTGAAAAATGACATTGGTATTTTGATGGGAGCTGCCTTAAATCTGTATATCACCTTGGGTCGTATGGACATTTTAACAATATTGATTCTTCCAATCCATTAGCATGGGACATTTTTCTATTTGTTCATGTCATCTATGATTTCTTTCAGCAGTGTTTTGCAGTTCTTGTAGAGATCTTTCACCTCCTTGGTTAAGTATATTCCTAGGTATTTTTTTTTTTGCAGCTATTATAACTGGTATTGATTTCTTGATTTTACTCTCAGTTTGGCTGTTATTAGTGTATAGACATGCTACTGATTTGTGTATGTTTATTTTGTAATTGAAGACTTCACTGAATTTATCAATTCCAGGAGTCTTTTGGCAGAGTCTTTAGGATTTTCTAGATATAAGATCATAGCATTGGCAAACAGGGATGGTTCAACTTCCTCTTTTCTGATGTGAATGCCCTTTATTTCTTTCCCTTGCCTTATTTCTCTTAGAAATTCTGGTATTATGTTGAATAAAGGAGTGACAGTGGTGACCCTTGTCTTTTTCCAATTCTTAGGGGGAATGTTTTCAACTTTTCCCCATTCAGTATGATATTGGCTGTGGGTTTATCATATATGGTGTTTATTATTTTGAGGTATGTTCCTTCTGTGCCTAGTTTGTTGAGGTTTTTTATTGCAAAGGTATGCTGGATTTTATCAAGTGCTTTTTGTGCATCTATTGAGATGATCACATGATTTTTGCTTCTGTTTATGTGGTGAATCACATTTATTAATTTGCATATAGTGAATCATTGCATCCCTGGGATGAAACTCAATTGACGGCAGTGAAATACCTTTTTGATGTGCTGTTGGATTCTATGTGCTATGGGATTTCGTTGAGGATTTTTGCATCTAAACTCATCGGGGATATTGGTCTGCAGTTTTCTTTTTTTTTGTTTTGTTCCTTTCTGGTCTTGGTATCAGGATGATACTGGCTTCATAGAATGAGTTAGGGAGGATTCTCTCCTCATTCTTATGGAACAGTTTCAGTAGAATATGCCCCAGTTCCTCTTTGTAGGTCTGGTAGAATTTAGCTGTAAATCTGTCTGATTCGGGCCTTTTATTTGTTGGGAGACTTTTTTATTACTGTTTCAATCTCACTACTCATTATTGGTGTGTCCAAGATTTCTGTTTCTTCCTGATTCAAGCTTGGGAGGTGGTGTGTTTCTAAAAAT
>CAUYSK010049811.1:0-60007 GCA_963575035.1 Avahi laniger | reverse complement strand
TCTTGCCCATATGTTCCTGGTCACCCTTGTCCTTAACCTTCCTCCTCCTCTGCCTCCCACAGCTGTGGCAGCCACTGAAGCAGGGCGGCCCCAGGGTTAGACAGTGAGCTCTGGATAGTCTCCTCTGGTTCAATTCCCAGCTCCCCCACTTGCTAGTCCTGTGACAAGTGGCTTAAGCTCTCTTTGCCTCAGTTTACCCCTCTGTAAAGAGAGGAGAGTAATAGTGCCTATTTCCGAGGGTTGATGAGTGGCTGAAATGAGAAGACTCGTGAGCCAGCTTAGTACAGGCCTGTTACATAAACAGTGGCTATTCTTTTCAAATAAAATCTAAGGCGGCTCCCAGGAGCTGAACTAAAGTCACCTGAAATGGATCTAGAGTTTCCACCGTGCGGATGGGAAACCCGAGGCCCAAAGTGAGGAAAGCTGTTCTCGGCCATCCCCGATGCGACAGTTTTGATTGAGGGCTGTGTGCCAGGTGTGTGCCAGGTGTGGGCAGAGCTGGGAGGAAAACCGACCGCCCCTCCTGCCCTCACGGCCTCACCCTCTAGCTGCAGCACGGAGTGGATGACGGATGCTGACCACACAGAGTAGGTGCTGGAAAGAACAACGAGGCAATACCAACAGAGACCAGCCTGGGGGGCGTGTGAGGACAGAGCGCCCATTAGTGGGGGCTCAGGGGTGTGACATTAGAGCTGAGACCTCCAAGGACAAGGGGTTGCCCTGTGAAGAGGGGGCGAGGGCGGCTGGATGTCACCAGCACTGTTGTGGCCTTTGCGACGACATATGATATATGCACATAATGCGGTACTGGCCGACAGGGTAAGGGAATGGCAGCTGCGTCCTCAACACAGACGGTGTCCCGCACACGCCGTGGAAGGAAGAAAGCACGTGGACGGGATGCATATAATCCACACGATATGCATGTATTACACAGTGGGCATTTCTACGCATTTTTAAGAATGAAACATAGTCCCATGTATCGTGTAAAGATTTATAATATGCAGTAAAAGGTAAAATATTCACAGGAATAATAAATATCAAGACAGTGGTTTCTTTGAGGTGCAAAGGAGGATTGCTGTCAGAAAGGGATACCTTCTGTATTGACTCTCTCTCGTGCATAACAAATCATCCCAAAACATAGTGTCCTAAAGCAATGATAGTCATTTATTATATCTCACAGTTTTGGGGGGCCAGGAATCTGGGAGTGGTTTAGCCAGGTGGTTCTGGTCCTCAAAGAGGTCGCATTCAGATGTCAACCTGGGTGGGAGTTGGGAGCGGGGGGTGGGCTGAAGAATTTGCTGCCAAGCCAGAGGGGGCTCATTTGCATGGCTGGAAGATTGGTCCTGGCTGTTGGTCAGGGACCGGGAGGAGGGAGGAGGGACTAAGTTCCTCTCCACATAGGTCTATCCATGCGGCCTGGGTTCCATAGCAACATGGTGGCTGGATTCCAAAAGTGAGCACTGAGAGACAGACAGACAGACATCTAGGCAGAAGCTGTAACCTTTTTATGACCTAGCCTCAAACCTTCCTCCCACCACATTCTCTTCACTAGATGTGTGTCGCCAAGCCCAGCCCACACTCACAGGTGGGGAGAATTAGACTCTACTTTTTGAAGGGGGGAGTGTCAAAGAATTTGTGGACCTACCTAAAACCACTACACCTTCATTATATTTGAAAATTTTTATTCCTTAAACTGGGTGGTGGGTACATGGGGTTTTACTGTTTTTCTCTGTATTTGTGTGTTTAATAACCGGGGGATATGAGGAGTTGGGGCAGTGTTCCAGGTGGAAGGAAGGAGAGAGTGACAGTGAGTGGCGGGTGAGGGCAAGGGCAGCAGCTGAGGTGGGCAGAGGCGTGGGCAGTGCCCAACCAGCTTGTCGGCTGAGGTCACATCACGGGTGGGGCAGAATCAGAACCCTGAGCATCTCGTGGGCAGGGCAGGCTCCCTGTCCCCTCTGAGCCCCAGCACCTGGCATGGGCCTGCCCTGGAGGAGGGGGTCCCCTTGTTAGTGGCAATTCCTCCTCTGAGCACAGCTCCTGGGTGGGTGCCTGCTCTTCCAAAGTGCCATCCACTCCTGTCCCCTGACACCTGGATCTCTCCCCCAAAGCACCCACCTGCATCAGGATACCTTGGATATCCTTGCACAGATATACCACTTGCTTATTAACACGTGTGCAAATACATACACGTCCATTCTCCCCCGAATGGAAGCCTATCGTACACACTCTTCTACATCTTTCCTATCCCTTGTCAACATATTTTGGAGTTCCTTCCATACTAGCATGCAGCAAGCTCCTCCGTTCACTTTTATGGCTTTATTGTACTCCATCGCGTGGTTGTGCTATAATTTATTTAGCCAAGCCCCTATTTGCAGACATTTATTTTGTTTGCCTTTGTAATCTTTTATACTTCAACTGTAGAGAGTTGAGTTTACAAAAACCTCAGCCCATGGCAGATTATCGGCACTGACCCTTGCACACCCTCCTTTGTTTTATCTCTCCCTAGTTATTTTCTTTTGTCCCATTTCCCCTTCCCATTTTCTGCACCTCTGTAGACCCATTCTGTGTGTTCTGTGGTGTGTAAGTCTTCTTGTGGAACATGATACAATTGTATGCATGGCTTGTTCTGTGGCTTCTTACTGCTGGCTATGGCTCCTTGCATCCACCATGTGCTCCTCTCTACCACCCCACTTATGGACGCCTGGGTGGCCTTGAACTCCCTGCTGTCACAACAACATGGCCATGTCCTCTATGGGATATAATGAGAATATTGTAAGACATATAGCCAGCATGCAGGAGTGCAGTTGCTGAATCATAGTGTATATGTACTCTGGTTGTCTTTTGTACCACAATAAACTACCTTTGACCTAGAGACTTAAAACAACCACTTTGTTTTGTTCATGACTTTGTGGGTGAGGAATTTAGGAAGGGCTCAGCTGCGTGGCTCATATGGTATCCGCTGAGACAGCTGGGGCTAGAGGTTCCCTTTCAAGATGGCTTCTTCAGCCGGGCATGGTGGTGCACACCTGTATGTAGTCCCAGCTATTCAGGAGGCTGAGACAGGAGGATTGCTTGAGCCCAGGGGTTCGAGGCTGCTGTGAGCTATGATCATAACACTGCACTCCAGCCTGGGCAACAGAGCAAGACAGCTTCTTCACTCATGTCTGTAGCTTTAATGCTCCTGGGCATCTGTCTGTCACATAGTATCTCATTTACAGGACTCCTCTCCATGGTTATCTGGGCTTGCTCACTGCATGGCAGTGTCAGGGTGGTTGGACTTCGTTCATGGCAGCTAACTTCTCCCCAGGTGATTGTTGTGAGAAAGGGGAAGTAGAAGCTGCCAGTCTTTTAAGGCCTGGGCCTGGACACTGACACAGCACCACTTCCACCATAGACATTGGTCAAAGCAGTCACAGGCCGGCCCAGATTCAGAGATCAGGTACATAGACCCACCTCTCGAAGGGAGGAGTGTCAAAGAATTGGGGGTCATCACTTACATACCCCAATATACACATTTAACTCGACAGATGGCAGCTCCAGTCCACGCCCCCAGCACTGCCTCCACATCCCCACCCACACTTGGCCCTGTCTGGCCTGTTCAGTCCCCTCTTCGCACCGCTGTAAACATTCTTTGAGATGGGTCATTTCACACATGTGCAAGTATAAATGTAAGACAAAGCCCCAGAAGCCGATACACTAGGTCAAAGGCATGTGCATTTGCAATATGCAACATATTACTAGCCCTTCGATAAACTCTGAGTCCCATCTCCTCAAAACAGATCTGGAACCTCTCAACACCTCCACTCCTACCACCCAGTCCAAGCACCCCTTCCCTGGGCTTCCGGCTTCTGCCCTGGCCCCCGCAGTCCATTCCCCATAGAGCAGCCAGAAGGATCCTCTCAAATCCCAAGTCTGAGTCTCAGTAACTGGAATCAACCCAAACATACTGTCAGATTCATATCCTTTAAGTTCATTCTTCCCCGCGCTCAAGAACTTTCAAGGACTCCCTATTACCTTGCTTGGTGCATCTCAAACTGGAATCCAAGACCTTTTAATACCAGGACCCAGTGTTTCTTCAACTCTTCTGGAAAGAAGTTCACGAATAACATTTTCTCAAGGTTAAGTTTTTCTCTTATCCATTTTTCATAAGTTATTAGCATGGGCTCCCACTTAACTAAAAAATCAATTAAGAGATAAAAGGAGATATCTCACAAACAATGAGTTCCCTGGTTGGGGCTTCTCATGGTGTAATGAAACTAATCCCAACTCAGGACCAATAAACATGACAACCAATAGTTTGAACCAAGTTCTTCCTCCTGGCTGAACCTCAGTTTACCCATTGTGGAACGAAGATAATAACACTATCTGAAATGGTATGCTGGGTACTTTCACTCACTCAGTCCTCATGGTGACTGCGAGAGGTGGATACTATTATTATTCTCCTTTTTCAGATAAGGAAACTGAAGGCATAGAGCAATAAAGGAATGTGTCTAAGTTTCCACATCTGGGGAGTGGTACGGTCTGGATTTGAACTCCCCTTCCCCACCAACACACACACACACACACACACGGCTGGCTTCAGGGTGTTTACTCTTGTGGCCCATGTTAGGGAAGGGATGTTTTCACAGGTATGGCCTTTCTCGGGGGGCGGGGGGGGTTGGTCTTGCGTGCGGGAAACAGTCTCTGACAGGATGGGGATATACACAAAGGCGCAGGGCTGAAGCTGTGTTGTGTCAAGTCTGCAGTCCCCTCTGGGGAGTGAGCCGAGGCTCCTGGGCTCCCAAATAGCTTCTCAATAAATGTCTGATGCTCTATCATTGTGATAGTTACCGTTCAGGACAGCTGACATCTATTGCACATTTACTGGGTACTAAGAATTTTCTTTGCATATTGAATCCCTCAACAGCCCTAGGAAGTTAGTGACTCCCATTAGCCCCATTTGACAGATGAAGAGACAGAGCTCAGTGGCAGAGCGGGGATTTGTTCCCGGTGCCTCTGCCCACTGACAGGTCCTTAGAGCATCTCTGTTTACAAAGGGCTTGCACGCATTATCTCACTCGATTTCACAAGGAAATCAAGGTGCAGTGCTCTGTGCAAGGCCATACACAGCTCTTTGCAACAAATCTGTCTGCCTTGCCTCCCCCATGGTCCAGGATGTCACAGCTGGAAGAGACCCGATTTATAGCACAGGAAGAAGCAAGTCAAGGCCTCTGGGGCACTGGGCAGGGTTCTTAGGCAGTTGCCCAGAGATCCTGTTTACTGGCAGGGCCGGAGGCACACAAGACCAGGAAGGAGGGAGGCCTGGAGTCACCCCCGTTTGCATCATCAAAGCCCTGTCCTGCACTCTCCCATCCTCAGGGCCCCCCAGAGGAGCAGCAAGCTCTCACTTCCATGAAATGTCCTCCAGCCCTGGCCACACTGGCTCACCCTGGCCTCTCCGCACCTGCCCCTTCCCAACCCCCTCTGCTTGCCCACACACCTAACCCAGGAAAGGCAGCTGCCTCTTCTGGGCTCCTTCAGCTCATTCATTCATTAAGCAAGCCACCATCGAGTGTCAGGTACTGAGAGAGGCATGGGGACTACATTAGACAGTAAATAAAGATTCCTGCCTCGTGGTGCTGGCACTCTGGGCTGCGGGGGTGAGGGAGGGTGGAGAAGAGACAATAAATAATAAACACAACAAGCAAAGTGCATAGTATGTTAGGCAGTT
Organism: Avahi laniger; assembly: GCA_963575035.1. Classification (NCBI taxonomy): domain Eukaryota; kingdom Metazoa; phylum Chordata; class Mammalia; order Primates; family Indriidae; genus Avahi; species Avahi laniger. The sequence goes on along the minus strand of CAUYSK010049811.1, from coordinate 54,297 downwards.
ATAAGGGCCATGGCAAAAAGAAAAAGAGAGCAAGTCAAGTGGTTTGGGAGCAGGGAGAGAGGACTGTGGCGTTGAATGGGGCAGACAGGGAAGGCCTCACTAAGAAAGTGATATCTGAGCAGAGGCTTGAACAAAATGAGGAAGTGAACCCAGCAACACCTGGAGAAAGACCAGGTGCAAGTCAAGTGCAAGGGTCCTGAGGCAGAGAATGTCTGGCGATGGAGAAGTAGCAAGGCGGCGATGGAGAAGTAGCAAGGTGGCTGGTGAGGAGTCAGCGAGAGGAGAGGTTAGGAGATGGGACAGAGAGGCAATGGGCCGGGAGAGGGCCAAGTTCACAGGGGCTGTGGCTATTGTCAGGATTTGGTTTTTGCTCTTAGTGAGCTGGCAGCCAACAGAGGGTTTGAGCCCAGGGGGGACATGGTCTGATTTATGCATTAAAAGGACTTCTCTGGCTGCAGAGGGGAGAGGGAGGAAGCAGGGATTCCTGCAAGTAGACGGCTGCAGTAATCCTGGCCAGAGATAAGGTGATGTGCCCAGGACGATAGACTGTCCCAGTTACCATTGCTGTGTAACAAACAACCCCAAGACTCAGAGGCTTAAAGCAACAACTGTCTTATTACGTTCATGAACTTGGACCAGGCATGGTGGAGATGGCTTGCCTTTGCTCCATGGCCTCTTGGACCTCAGCTGGGAGGACTCGAAGGCTGGGTATGAATCAACAACTGAAGGCTGGAATCATCTGGAAGCCCAAACCGGGATGGCTTGAAGGTAGAAATTGCCTACACATGGACTCCCCACGTGGCCCGGCCTTCCTCACAGCATGGTGGTCCCAGAGCATTTGGACCTCTTACACGGCAGCTCGGGGCTCCAAGAACAGGGGTGCCGGGGAACAGCCTCAGAGGTGACGTGGAGTCACTTCTGCCATATTCTGTAGGTTAAAGCCATCCAAGCCCACTCAGACTCAAGTAGAAGACTTGGACCCCACTCCTCAGGGGCCATGTCCTAAAACCACCACATGCGCTAGAATCTTCAAGGCAAACTGGAAGTTTCTGGTGTTGGCTGATGCAGGAGGCACAGGGGAGAATCAGCACTGGCTCTGCTCCCCTGGGGCTCACAGCCCAGGAACCAGAACAGACAGCAACCTGCTAGGGGTGCGGGCCCCAGAGCGGTGACCCACAGCCCGGCTTGCTAGTTAGGGCAGACTTCCTGGAGGAGGTGACACATGAGCATGAGGGCATCAAGCCAAGCGAAAAGGGAGAGGGCATCCTAGGACAAGGAGCACTAGGAACTTTCGTTAAGGGGGACAGGAGAGGTGGATTCTGGCACCCGCTGTCTGGGTTCAAATCCCGCATCACCCCTTCTAGTGAGCGACATTGGACAGGCCACCTCCCCTCTCTGAGCCGTGGTTTCTTCACCTGTGAAATGGGGGCGATGATGCTTGCACTGCCTTCAGGGGAGGAAACGCACGCAAGGTGCCTGCTAGATGGAGCCAGCTCTGATTAGGAAATTCCACGTGGTGGTCATCTCACTCAGCCTCCCTGGTGGCACAGATGAGGAAATGGGCTGAGACTCGACCAGTGTCACCCAGCATGACAGAGGGAGCGTGCATCACACACCGGTGACCTGCCACAGCCTGACCTCTTCCTGTTTCCTCCTACTCCTCACCTCCTAAGTCCCCCTTGGAAAAGGTGGAGAGGGGATGTCACTTCTTCCTTGTACATACCCCCACCCTGCCTCTCCCTGCTCCCTCCCCCCACCACCAAGGAATCCTGTGAGGCCTCCAGCGGGGATCACGAGTCCCGAGCTGGGGCCTTGAGGTGGAGGTGGTCTCTGCTCTGATAAGGGGCCACACTGTGCCCCGCCCAGCCTGCATTCTCCATGTCCCTGTTGAGCAGGAATTCCTCAGTCCAGCATGGAGTTCCGGTGGATTTTATGGGCCAGCCACAAGCAGACAAATGGAGAAGAAAAACATCCCTCCGGAGCCCTGCTCAGCTCTCAAAATCCGATTTCCGCTCAGCCGGAAGGAGGCTGGGCTGCTTTAACCCTCTGCAGGAGGTGACCAGGGGTCTGATTCAAGATCCTCCCTGCTCCATGCCCTGCCTCCCCATCGCACAGACTCGGTTCCCTCCCCAACAGCTCCTACTCTGCCCTCCACCCTGGCCCGGTGCCCCCAGCCTGCTTGGCAGAACGGCCTCAAAGTCCCCAGATTCCAGTTTATGATCTGCACCAAAGCATCCACTTGCCGTGAGCCTACTGTGTGCCCGGCACCAGGCTGAGCGCCTTATGAACACGGGTGCCGGGCAAGTCTGGAAAGCAGGGTGGGAAAGCATTCGGCATGGCGCTGAGACAAGACCAGCTGTGAGATTCAGCCCTGCGTGGAAGCTCTTGAGCAATGTCCCTGAACCTTGCTGGGTCTGAGGGTCCCCATCCACAAAATGGACTTAATAATAGGATCTATCTCGTAGTGTAGTTGCGAGTGTTAAACGAGATCACGCACGTGAATTTTCCGACATATAGCCCTGTACAATGTAGTCACTGTCCTCGTGACTACCCCTTTTCTCTGCAAACTCGACAGGGTGGACTTCGACACCCACACCTTACAAAGCAGAGAAGCGAGGCTCCTGGGGCACCCCTTCACTTGCTCTGTGTCTCTCTTTCTCCAGTTATTAAGATTGCAAGCCCCGAACTTACCAAATAAGAGTCAATGCTTATTATTCACCGATTCTGTATTTGTGACTCACCTACTCGCTAAAACTTATTTGTAGCCACCAAATCAATACTTGCTGGAACTTTCATGATCACTGATGGACGTGCCAGGAGTCATGACAAACTGGAGCCACCTGATGCACGTGTTTCCAGCTGAGGTCGAACAAGTTAGCGGACGCGCTGCCGTGTTTCAGCCCTCATGCCGTCAACGAGCGTCCTCTTTCCAATCTATTTAGTGCTACATTTGACAAACTTTTGTGCCTTTTTGGTGACTTTGCAGTTTAAAATGGCCCCAAGTGTAGTGCTGAAGTGCTGTCTAGTTCCTAGAAGGCTGTGATGTGCCTTACAGAGAAGACAATGTGAGTTAGATGGGCATTGTTCAGGCATGAGGTATACAGCTGTTCGCGGTGAGTTCGGTGTGAATGAATCAACGACACGTATTAAATATGGTGTCTTCCAACAGTCGCACACATAAAACAAGCTTATGTGTTGGTGCCGTGATGAAAATGTGACCAGAGAGGTTCACAGGAACCCAACCCTGTGTTTCCCCTAAGAGCAACGGTCCAGTATTTGCTAATTCAGTGTTTACAGTGACTTTCTAGAATATCATTACAGCAAATAATGAAAATTGACTGTACTTTCAGGGATTTGGTATTTTATGTATGAAAATGATATCTGGGAGGCATTGCAGTGAGCTCCAGTTACAGTTAACATTGCTGTGTGACAAATTACCCCACAAGTTGGCGTCTTAAAACCACCGTTTTCTCATGCTCACAGATTCTGTAGTTCGGGATTCAGAATGGGCACAGCAGCGAAGGCTTGTCACTGCTCCACGATGTCTGAAGTTTCCACCGGGAACACTCAAGAGTGGAGGGCACCGAGCGCTGGGGCTGGAATCATGGGAAAGCATCTTCACTCACATATCTGTCCCTTAGCTGGGGGACTGAAAGAGTAGAACCGCTAATCGGAAGCACTTGCCCGTGGCCTCTCGAGTGGCCTGGCTTCCTCACAGCACGGCGGCCTCGGGGCATCAGACTTGTTCCATGGCAACTCTGAGCTCCAAGCAAGAGGCTTCCAGTGAACAAGGCAGGAGCTGCATCATCTTTTAGGACCAGCTTCAGAAGTCACACAGGGGCACTTCTGTCAAGTTCAGTTGGTTAAAGCAACCACAAGCCTGCTCAGACTCAAAGGGACAGGGCACAGACCCCACCCAGATCTTGATGGGAAAAGTAGAGGTCATGTTTTTAAACCATCACAACTGTTAACACAGACCTAAAAAAATGAGAGACCCAAGTCCAAATCTTGACTCTGTCACTCTCCTAGCTAGGTGACCCTGGATAAGCTTCTTAACTCCTCAGGGATCAATGTCCCCTTCCGTAACGTGATGATAATTACAGCACCCAGTGTCTAGGATGGTGAGAATGACATGAGACACTGGGTGTAAATCAGTTAGTTCAGTGCCTGGAACACAGTGTGCTGTAGACAGTCATGGCGTGAACGTTACTCATTGTGAGACCTGGATGTACTGATTATGGCTTGCATTTGGCTACATGTAACTGAAACCTAATATAGTGCCTTTACCAAATCAGAGTATTTTTTTTATTTTTTTCAAGAGGCTGGGGACTACTGTCACTGCTCAAAGAAATCATCGAGGATCCAAATACTCTAGCTTTTCATTCAGCCATTCTTAGCATGTGACTGTTGTCCTCATCGCTCCAAATTGGCTGCTATACCTCCAAGAATTGCATCTCCATTCCAGGCAGGAAAAAGGTGAAGGGTAAAAGGCAAAAGCCTTCTCAGGAGACTTTGTCATTTCATTTGGGGAAGCAGCCCCTCCCTCGGAACTTCTATTTTTATCCCATTGGCTAGAATGAGCCACATGGCCACCCTTGGCTGCAAGGAAGGCGGAGAAGAGGAGCATTTACAGCGAGGCCCACTGCTGCCCTAGACAAATCAGGGTTGATAAGGAGGAGGGACGGATATGGTACAGGCAGATAGCAGTGTCTGCATGCCAACCCAGGAGAGTGACCCACAAATGCACCTGTTGTGCCAACACTGTCATTGGCCACGGAGGATAGAGTAAAACAATTTCATCATGGGGCTCCCTTATTTAAGGTAGCTGAGATTCCCTAAACTTGATCCAGGCCACCTCCCTCAGGAAGCTTTCCCAGATTTTTCCGTCTCTAATCTCACTCTTGCTCCGAAATCCTATTTTCTTGGCTGGACTACCAAAGCTGGAACTGGGGGTAATACAGTCTACCAAGGTCAGAGTTCTGTGGGGCCTACACTCCAACCTGCACTCCCCATACTGTGTAGCCTGCAGAGGAGAGGAGAACTGCCCAGGGGCATAGTCGGCAGCTGAGCTTGGATTGGGGCCTGGGTACCCGACACTCACCTTGAGGGTTTTCAACAGGACTCCTTGAATTTTCAAACCACTCCTTAAATGATGGTTTTATTTAACATCATCTTGATCTTCTACATCATCTTGGTGACTCTATCACACCTGGAACTGGTGTCAAGGTAACCTGAGCCAGGTGGGTACCTGGACATGATAAATAATTTAGCACTTTCTTCAACTTGATAGTCTTTAAGCATCAGCCCAACATTTCCTAAGAGGGACAACGCTGATGGAGGGCACACACGGCAGCGTCGGCCTCCTCTCTATTTTTGAGCAATTCCATTCTGGCTTCAAACTTACAACCTCTACCCATCAAAACCAGAGCTCTGCAACTAACTAGGCCCACTTTCTCTGGAGCACAGTTTTGTGAGCATCTGGGCTTAAACTATCTTGGGGAAGCATCCTTCCCTCTCATCTCCACCAGAAGCAACTTATCAAAGAATTCCTGTCCACTTGCTAGCTGTGAGAGCTTAGGCAAATTACTTAACCTCTCTGTTCCTTAGTTTACTTATCTGTAAAATGGGAATATTAGTAGTACTTAGCTCACGAGGTTATAACTGAGGATTAAATGAGAAAGTGCTTAGAAGAGTGCCTGGCATATAGTAACCCCTCAATAATATTATCATTTCAATATATGAGGTCCTTGTGTAAGTGGGCTGAGAATGTGGCAGGACCCCCTCCCCACTCCCAGCGACAAGGCCTAGAACAGAGTCAACATTGCTCAGCCCTTTCCTAGGCAGTGGCTGGGGCCAGCCCCTAACAATAGTAGCACAGACTCCTCTCAGGTATTTAGCACTCGCCATGTGCCAGACCAGTTTTATTGGCATAAATTCACAGAACCATCACCAGCCCTGGGAATGGGTACTATTTTTATCCCCAGTTTTCAGAGCAGGAAACTGAGACTCCAGGAGGCAGCAAACCTTGGAACTGGAGCTGGGTCTCTCTGATGCCTGGCTTGCTCCCACTACATTGTCCTGAAATTCTTTGTTTACGGCTTGTTTTCCCCTCTTGGCTGCAAAAGGCCCGCCTCAGTCTCATTCATGGTTTTATTATACTCCCAGGTTCCCATGTGTCTAAACCTGCCTAAGGAGCGAATGAATGAATGAGCCTACCAGGCAAGCCCCTGTTCCGCCCTCCGGGCCCAGATCACACGCTGTTTGGCATCTCCAGGGCAAGCTGGAATTGGGAGGGGGCTGGACAGAGGAATTTCCAGCCTCTGGAGGGTCAGGAGCAGAGGGTAGGGGGAGAAAGGGGAGAAAACGAAAGTGAAGGGAGCCGGGAGCCCCTGTGAGGAGGCGCAGACAGGGAAGGAAATCTCCCGGGTAATAATTCATGGCTCAGGAAGCAGCAGCCTGGCCTGGGGCTGTGTGTGGGACTGGCCTGGCGGGGAGGGGGCTGCGCAGGCTGCTTCTCCTCCTCCCCAAAGCCCAGCCTGGCCAGGGTCACGGTCAAATGATGGAGGGGGTGGGGATCCAGGTGTGAGAACAGATGCTCCCGAATACCAGGGGTCCTGAAGACTTAAGGGGCTCCTCTCCCAGCAGCCACAGGAACCCCCTCAATCCCTCTCCACGCTGCCCCTCCAGTCTGGCCTGGGTCAGTGAAGCCTGGAAAGCACAGCATGGCAGGGCCAGGAGGCATCTTCAAGTAAGCTGAGGCCCAAATGGGCCAAAATGTACCTAGAAGCCTTTCAACTCCACTCTCTGTGCTCTCTCTGCTACACTGGCTTACATTTGGGCTGACGAGAGAAGGCCAAGTGGATGTTGGCTTAGCTGGTGCCCGGGATGGAGCTGGGAAGCAGGCCTGAGTGAGATGGAGTCCCCAGCAGCCATCATCAGCTCAGCGATTCTTCCCAGTGCCTGTAACAGCCTGAGCAATCTAAGGTTTCTGGAAGGAAGGAAGGCATTGTGTGTGCTGATGTGGGAGGTGGGAGGTGGGAGTCTAAGAGGTAGTGAAGCCAGCTAGGCTGGGGCTAGCACCCCCATTCACCACCCATCACACTGAAGGCCAGAGCTCCCTTACCTGTGAGTCAGGGGAACTGTCTTACAACCTCTGCTGGGCACAGTAAAGTATCCAGCACACGGTCTGGCACCCAGTAGGACCTCAATCAAAATGCCAGCTCTGTGAGCACAGAGAGTTTGTTTTGTTTACGTCTATATCCTCAGACCTAAAACCATGTCTGACACATAGTAGGGACCCAACAAATACTTGCTGAATGAATAAACAAATGAATGGAACTACTAGTATTTGCGTGTTTTGGTTTTGTTTGGCTTTGTGGTGTGTGTGTGTGTGTGTGTGTGTGTGTGTGTGTGTTTAAGTTTGTCCTTAGGGACGTGATATTGTCGAATCCTTATTTGGAAAGATTATAGCGTTTCTCCAAGCGTCCTCCATGGACAGCACCACTGTCACCACCGGTTTGTACGAAATCTGGATTCCTGGGCTCCATTCCAAAAATGCCGAATCAGCACGGAGGCAATCTGGGAATCGGTAATGGCAAAGCCCCTTCCCCAATTCTTATGCACGTGAAAGTTGCAGAATGACAGGATTAGAATTCGACAGCAGGAAGCCCTGAGCTCGTTTCTCTGCCATCCACGTTCCGAACCAGAAAACTAAGGCCAAGAGAGAAGGTACCTGCCCACGGTCTCCAAGGTGGTCTAGGCTGAGGCTCGAAGTTCGGTTCTGGGCGCGCCCAGTCCACCCTCCCAGACCTCCAGCGTTCACCGGCTCGACAGCAGGGACTGAGAGCCTTCGGGGTGGGCCACCAGCTCCCGGGCCGCTTTCAACCTGGGGAACGGGGGCGGTGGGCGCGTCGCCATTGGCCGGGGCGCGGCGAGTGCGTCCCCATTGGCCGATCGGAGCCCCCCGCCCCCGGCCTGGGCGGCCTCGTGATTGGTCCCTCCCTCGGCTATAAGGCGGCGGCCCGCTGGGCCGTGGGAGCGCGCGGGAGCACACGGCTGGGCGCGGCTAACGGAGGGCTCCGAGCCCGCAGGGACACGGCCGGCGCCCATGGCGTTCGCGCTGCTGCGCCCCGTCGGCGCGCACGTGCTGTACCCGGACGTGCGGCTGCTGAGCGAGGACGAGGAGAACCGCAGCGAGAGCGACGCGTCTGACCAGTCGTTCGGCTGCTGCGAGGGCCTGGAGGCGGCGCGGCGCGGCCCGGGCCCCGGGGGCGGGCGGCGGGCAGGCGGCGGCCCGGGGCCCGTGGTGGTGGTGCGACAGCGGCAGGCGGCCAACGCGCGGGAGCGGGACCGCACGCAGAGCGTGAACACGGCCTTCGTCGCGCTGCGCACGCTCATCCCCACGGAGCCGGTGGACCGAAAGCTGTCTAAGATCGAGACACTGCGCCTTGCGTCCAGCTACATCGCACACCTCGCCAACGTGCTGCTGCTGGGCGACGCGGCCGACGACGGGCAGCCGTGCTTCCGTGCGGCCGGCAGTGCCAAGAGCGCCGTCCCCGCCGCCGCTGCCGCCGACGGCGGCCGCCAGCCGCGCTCCATCTGCACCTTCTGCCTCAGCAACCAGCGCAAGGGGGTGAGTGCCCTGTGCGCCCGGCTGCGGCCGCGGGGTCGGGTCGGCCGGGAACGGGGCCTCTCGGGGTACCAAAGAGAGGCAGAGACTTCAGTGAGGCGAGGGCGAAGCGCGGTGGAATTAGTGGTGGGGGCGGCGCCCCAAGCGCAGGGTTTGGTGTGGAACAGAGCCACACGCTTCATGTCCCCCAGACAGAAGTGATGCAGGGAAGCCCAGAGCTCCGCCCGATTTACTTGCTCACCGAGGGGTGCTCCCTCCAACCACAGGTGCGCTGTGCCTCCTGCCTCGGTGCAAGAGGGCACGAGGACAGAACAACAAAGGCCATCGTGACCTGAGCTCTTCCTCTGTGCTCCATGCCCGCCTCAGCCTCATTTTTACCTTCACAAAAATCCTGTCCAGCAGGTAGTCTTTCTGCCCGTTTTGTCACTGACGAGGATCTGAGGCTCAGAGGGATGAGATCACGTGCCCACATTCACTCGGCTGGGGAGCCGGGATGCAGGCTCTGGGTTTGCTGGGTGTGTGTTGCCCTGAGCGACCCCCACCTTGAAAAAATTGCCCCCATCCTAAGACCTGACCCAAGAGCAGGAGACTGAGAAGAAAGGGGGACACATACCCCCAAGCAAGAGCCTGCAGTACCCGGTAGATGAGAGTCCCCTGAGAGCACGCAGCCCCCAAAGGGATGTGGTGGTGGGAGAGGGCACTCTGGTGTCAGCTGGACAGAGCTAGGGCTAAGCTCCTGTGGTGTTTCCTGGGTAAGGATGTGACCCCGGCTGGTAGGGGATGGGTGGGCGCTGGGTAGCAGCACAGGTTGCCAGGGGCCCTCTTGGCTGAAAGTTGACCCAGGTCCCAAGGAGCCTGCTTCATCTTCAGCCTGTCCCTCTTTCCGGCATTAGGCTTTGCCTAGTAAAGGAACCTGTATGTTTGACAACTTTGGATTCCAGCAGCTTCCCCCATTTACATCTGGGGGGCCTGAGGCTGGGAGAGTCCTGCCCGGCTTTTGGGGGCCAAATGAATGGGAGTCAGGGCCCCGACTCCCGGGTCTTTGGTTCTCATGACTGCCCTCGGTTTCTTGCTCTAACCTGTTCTGGGGAGGCCTTAGTGTCCTGGCCTCAGACCAACCCCTTCTGGCTCGTCAGACTCCCAGCCTAGCTTCTCACCACTTGGCTGCCTCAGTTTCCCTGAATCAGTCTTCTTGGCCTCAGACTAGTGTCTTCTCGAGGGTCCCTGCTGCTCCCAGCTGTGGGCCCCACTCAGTGCCCCAGGCTGGCCTGGGAAGCAGGGGTGGGCCTTCAGGCATCCAGCCTGGGGTGTGAAGGGCTGATGAGGCCCTTGGTGACACTCCCTAACCGCCTTTCACTCTTTCATTCAGTTCGGCAACCCTTAGCTACCTAGCAGCTGCCTTCTGCTGGCTCTGAGAACACCCAGAGAAGCACGTTGTGGACCCCCACCCACCGGTCCGGAGCTCCCAGTGCAGCACCAGGGCCAGGGCAGGGGGAGGCAGACAGGGATGATCAGAGCCCAGGGGAAGCCCGGAGCCCAAGTGAGCACTGACAGGGCTTCCGTGCTTACTTTCTGAAGGATGCTTGAGAACAGAGGCAGGCGAAGGGTGCAGGGAAGAGTGTTCTGGAAGCAGGCACGGTAATAACGGGGCCTAGAGAAGGATGAGGTAAGAAGTTAAAGGTGTCAGAGCACAGAGGGGAGGCAGAGACTGGCCAATGACATTGATGACAGCATCTTCATGAGCATTGATCTGTGCTAAGCACTGTCACCAGTTATCACGAAAATCCCTCAACAGCCAGGGGAAAAGGCGCTATGGTTCTCCCCACCTGCTTAGAGATGCTGCCACTGGTTCAGACACAGCCAATGATGGAGCCGGGATTCAAGCTCAGGCCTGCCTGATTGGGCAGTGCGAAAGGAGAAGGAGGGCCCTGTAACTGTCACATACCCGCCCCCACTGCAGGCAGGCAGGGAGGGGGCTCCCCTGCACGTCTGGGGCCTGTCGCACAGCTCACAGGGGCCTCGCCTGGGCCTGGCTGCTTCCCTGGGATCTGTGTGTGTGACCAAGAACCTAGCCAAATTTGGTGCAGAAACCATGCTGTCAACTCCACAGCCTCCTCTGGGAATCGGTGAGAGGGGTGATCCTGGCCAGCCGTGGCCCCTCAGAGACTCGGCTGGAAGAAAATAAAATTGGCTGTCTTGGGGAGCCTCTGCTCCCTTCTGAGCTTTGGGGGCCAGAAAGCTCCAAGGCCCCAGATCCTATCCCTTCACCCTGAGCTCCCACCTGTCTCCCATCCCGGCTGGTCTGGAGTTGGGGTCGCCATGGAAGCAGTTCCCTGTAGCATCTTCCCATTTAAGGAGGGGTTAGGTGTGGCCCTCTGTGGTAGAAATAGCAAGTGGGAGATGGAAAGGGCCTCTTGTCTCTGCCCTGTTTTCCCTTTTATTACCTGGAGGTGGGTGAGGGGGTGGACAGGGTCATCTTGTAGGGCTCTCCCCTGTGGGTGTACCCGGCTCAGGAGGCACCATTATCAAATGATGCTGATAATATTAATAATACTTGTGAACATTTATTGAATACTTACTTTGTTCCTGACACTGTGCTAAGGGCTTTACCTATGTTCATTTACATAATCCTGTATCATCTTGTGTAAACTGTGTTAGCTCGTGTCATTCTGTAAAGTAACTCCCCTTTACAGGAGGGAAAACTGAGGCTCAATGAGATAAAATTGCTTGCCTGAGGTCCAGCAGGTGGCCCATGGCAGAGCAGAGATTGGAGCCCAGGCCTGTCTTAGATGAGCGCAATTCCTAACCATGGTGCTTCCTAAGACCCTTGGAGCTGAGTTCCTAAGGAACAAGCAAACGGGGGCCTAGTCAGGTCCTCTTCTAAGCACCTTGACAGTTTACACAGCTGCATTCGCATTTGACTGCACCTTGAGGGTGGCAAGTAGAATCATGTTGTCCCCATTTCATTGATGAAGAAACTGAGGTTTAGGGAGGTGGACAGTCCCAGCATTCTCAAGGGACCCAGGTCTCCGGATGGCCTCCAGACTCGGAGCAGGAGGTGGCTCTCCCTGGCCCTGAGGACTTACAGACTGAAAGGGGGGAAGCCAGTGTTCTAACCCTCAGCCTCAACACTACCCCCACCCCCGCTTCTGTCCCCACTTCTCAGCCGCTCCTGCCAGAGTTTGTCTGAGAAGCCAGAGCCCCGGGCTCTGCTGGGACTGTGGCCTCAGCCCTCAAAATAGCCCTGCCTGTGAATGAACATGCTGTCCCTGGGCCGTGAGAGCCTCGAGGGAGGCTGGGCTAGCATCTGGATGGATCTGCCCCAACCTGGGTGCGGGGGCGGAGGGAGGCAGGGGGCAGAGCTCCCAGATGGTCAGCTGTTTCTCTAGATGGGCTGAGAAAGCGGCCTTTTCCATCATCATCTAGCTGGGCCCAGGGCAATAAGCATTTGCAGTGGGATTTCAGACACCTTTGCGTCCCCAAAACAGGACTGCCTGTTGGACAACGTGGATTTCTAGCCCTGCTCTTTCACCAACTGGCTGGGTGCCTCTGGGCCAGTCACTCGAAGGCCAGAGGCCTCAAAAGGGGGAGTGCTCTGAAGTGTGTGGCCTCTCTGGCTTACAGGGAAGGTGAAACCCACATATCCAACCTGCAAATATCCATGAGAGGGACTAGAAGAGACCACCCCTCTAGGGTGAGGGACTGGTGTCTTCAGGGACTGCCACCGTTAGCTCATCTTCCAATGGCCACCACTTGATTCAAGCAGCATTGATTGGCACCTGCTCCAAGCCAGGTCCTAGGCTGGAAGTGGGGCCACCGAGTGAAGAACTCCTTTTCTCTGCCACTCCCTGAGCTCCTAGCTCAGATAGGGGAACAGAAGAGAGACCCCGCCTTCTCCTGAGTTGTATCCTGGTGGAATGTCCCCAGAAAAGCAGGAAGTGCCAGGCAATTTCAGAAATAGAGAAACCTTTCCCAGGGAGACAAGGCATGGGAGCATTTGCCTGGCAAAGAGAACACCATGAGTGAAGGCCAGGAGGCCAGAAACCCAGTCTACTTCTGAAGGTGGATGAGTTGGCCACCGCTATGTGGTCAGGCAGGGGGGAGAACCACCGGGAGGTTGGTTTTGCCCTTGAATGTGCTTGAAAATGTATTAGATTTTTTTTTAAAAGCAACAGATCACATGGGGAAGAAATGAAAAAGGTAAAAAATATATATATAATGTGAGAGAGCCTCCCTCCCATCCTGTGTCCCCATCATCAAATTCCTCTCTGAGGAAACCCATTAGCAATTTCCCATGTGCACGTCTCTCTAGAACTCTAGGCACAGAGGAGCATTCACGGGGGCTGCCCCTTGCTTTTGTCCTTAAACAATGTCATCCGACAGCATTCCCTACAAGTCCATAAAGAGTTTCTTCCGCTTTCTGTTGCAGAGAACCTCATTGTGTGGCTAAACTGTGATTTATTTATCAAGTCCCCTATTGTTGGACACAGAGGTTGGTTCCAGTATTCACGTTGACCTGATTGAACCTCCTAACACCTCTTTCTCCCTTCCTGCAGGGTGGCCGTCGTGACCTGGGGGGCAGCTGCTTGAAGGTGAGGGGGGTGGCCCCCCTTCGAGGGCCACGGAGATGAATCTGGGCCCCTGTGGCATTTGCTCCAAGCAGGACCCTGGAGAAGGAGACCAGGAGCCAGCCACTGGCTGCACAGGGGAGAAGACCCCAGAAACTGAGCCCACCCTTTCTTTATGTAGGGACCAGGGGACAATGGCCTGGGCCCAGGACCCTCTGGGCAGGGCTTCTGGGACATCTCCAACCCACCCTGGAGAGCTGTGAGGACCCATCCAGTCTGCCCAGCACTGGTTGGTCAGAGACAAGGCAGAACTTTTGGAAAAACAAAGACTGTTGGTGACAGAGAGTATGTGCGTGTGTGTGCATGAGTGTGGGTGTTTGTGCGTGAGAGAGAATTGGTGAGTTTAAAATAAAAGATATTTTTAAATAAAAGGCATCATTCCCAGCTAAGGAAGGGAAGGGCCTGTCGACACTGGGGGTCAGAGATGGCCCCTCCGCTGCACGTAGAAAGAAGCACATGTTACAGGTGCTGCCCTGAGCCCTGGAGGGGCGGGGCTGGGACAGGCAGGTGGAGCTCCCTCTCCAGAAGGAGAGAGAACCAAGCTTGCCTCGCAGTCTACCAGTGATCAAATGTTTTTGAACAACTGTTAGGTGTCTGCTGTGGTTGGTAAAGAAATCTTAATTTTATTTATTTTTGAATAAGGACTATATTCATTTCATTCACATGGCTCAAAATTCAAGAGGTACAAGGAGATACATGGTGAAAAGTCCCCTCGCCCTTGGGCTGCAGCCATTGGCTCCTCCCTGCAGACAGCCTTGGCCACCAGGGTTCTGCGATGTCCAGTTGCTTACGAATAATCGAACAAATACGCGAGAGACAGCACATCGCACACACTTTCTGCTCCCTCCTTTTCCTTTTCTTAATCTAGCTCAGTATCATCCCAAATCAGTACCTAAAGGGCATCCTCATTTCTTCATTAGCTTCTTATTATTCCATTTTATGAGTGCACCGTATTTTAATCCGTCCTCGTTGATGCCATCGCAAACAAGCCTGTGCACGAGGCCACATAGGCACGCAGTTGTCCCCACATGCCAACGAGTATATGCTAAAGGGGAATATTCTTATCCCTGTTTTAGCTGAGATTTGGAGGACCAATGACACCCAAAGGCATGTGGCAGGGTGACACCCTGACGTCTGTCCTCTTTAAAGCCCAAAGCAGCTCCTTGCCCTGCCCTGGAGGTGCCCCAGGAGGAACGCCAGCCCCCGTTACCCCAATTATACTCCCAGCAGCCCTGGGAGGTAGGAGCTGGAGTCTCCCTCATTTTACAGATTCAACCGACGTAGGGATGGGGACAGCTGGTCAGTAGAGCCAGGAGTTCTTGGCTGTGTCTGGCTGTGGCTGTGTCCCCGCGAGGCCAGGGTCAGAGGAGCTCGGGACCCTGGAGGAAGGGAGAGGCGAGGAGAGATGAGAACAGCCAGTAGCCACCCTTTCCCTGGCAAGGTATGTTCATATGCCTACTTCAAAATTTTATTTGTTTAACAACCACTTTTATTTAGCTTTCACTCCAGAGTCCATGTCCCTATCCCTCTGCTGTGCCCCCACCCACCCCTGCACATTTGACCCTCTAACTGAGGCTGCCCATTTTGCAGATCAGCAAACAAATTGCCAGGCACCCTCTGTGAGCCAGGTGCTGTGCCGGATGCCACAGTGTGAGCCTCACCCACCTGATCTTACAGACGAAAACGGAGGCCCAGGGAGCACAAGGGGGTTGGCCAGATTGCCAGTCTCGCATTGGAGAGCACCACGAAACCACCACACCTAGCCCCTTTGGTATGAAGAGTGGAGGAAGGACTGTCCCAAGGGGCCAGGGTCCCGCCCAGAGAGCTTTCCAAGCGCCCTCTCCCTCACTTCCCCCGTGTTCCAGGGACACTGGTCATGCCTATCCTGTGTCCCAGCATGGCTGCGCTTCCCCCTTCGGGAGCTAATTAGGAAAGCACATTGCTTTCCCTGCGCCTACCCTGGTCCAGGTACAGGCAGCCTCTGGCAAAGCCACAGGAAAAAGACTGTGGCTTTGTCAATGGCAGGAAGCCTGGGAGTGGGGGCAGAGCAGACACTTGGGTGCTCGGGCTGGAGGCCCACTCTGCCACCAGGCTTGCTGGGTCACCCCGAGATACCGCTTGACCTCTTTGGGCCTCCCTGGGCCAATCTCTAACCACTGAAAGCAGCTAGAACAGAAGGATATGTATTTGTTTTGCTTCGTTAAATAGTTTTTAACAGACCATTCGTGCATGGGTATGTAATTCAAGTCGCATCCAATAGTACGCAGTGAAAAGTACATACCTCCTGCAGGCTCCGCCCCAAAGACAACTGCTGTTAGCAGTTTCCTGTGTCCTTCCAGAAAGGCTCTATAGTGATCACTATTTCTGAAAAAAAAATATACGTTTCTCTTCTTATGTTTTCATTGTAAAAAGAATTCACCATGCTACAAGACCCTAGAAATATCACCCGTCCCAAAGATAACCACCATTAACACTATAACCTGCAGAGTGTTAAACACACACTTCCATACACGTCTGCAGTCCTTTACAGCATACTAAGTTAAAACTTTTTATCAAAGTGTAACACGCATTCAGGAAAGCGCACAGCTCAACGAATTTTCACAAGCTGAGCGCTCCTGGGCACCCAGCAGGCAGACCCAGAAATGCAATTAGCAGCTTCCCAGGAGCTAGCTGCTTTTGTACTTCTACCCATACTGGGTTCCTTCCATTGCATTTCCTTTGAAATAGACAACACAGTCTTCACCATTCAAAAGACAAAAAAAGAGAATAAACTGGCAATAAGTCTATCCTCTCCCAGCCCCTCGATTCCAATTCTCAGAGGCAGTTACTGTGTTAGTTAACCAGGGTCTTAGGGATTCCTGCGGAGATGGTCTGTGTATGTAGGCAAGTTACATAGAGATTGTTTTTCCACACAGGTGATAGCATTCTATGCACTTTTCTCTGCACTTGTATTTTTTTCTCCTTAGCAATACTTCTTGGAGGCCCTCGGTGTTCAAAGAGCTGTTGCATACCTTTTCACGGCTGCCTAGTGCTGCATTATGTGTATTTTGTAGCTTGCTGTCTTCCATGGGGCTTTGTGAGCTACAAGGCCAGTGCAACACACGTGACCTAAGCACAGCCGTGGACCGAGACCTCTGGGGCCATTTTCCTAACATTGCCCATCCTGCAGTGCACACACTCTACCTCCAGGATGGTCCAGCCCAGCCAGACTTCGCCAGGCCAGCTTGGGGCCAGAGGAGTAAACATGCTCAGGGAAAAGAAATCGAGGGCTGAAGCGGGTGGAATGACCAACCTCAGCCAGGCCACCTTGGACCCTGACACACTCTCCACCCAAATCTTCTTAGCTGCGAGAAGCGTCAGCACGAGAACGATGTCAGAGTCCATCATTTCACAATAAAGAAACTGAGACAAGACAGAGCAAGCAACCTGCCTGAGGTCCCCCAGCAAGTCCTTGGTTCTCCTGGGCCACCAGGAACCCAGGTCTCGCTCTTTGCCATGCAGGGCTCTCTAATTCCACAGTTACACATGGGAGAGCCTCAGAGGTCACCCATAGCCCAGAGAGGAACAGTGATGGGCCGTGTTGCACAGCATTTGGAGCTGAGCAGGGCTGAGAACACGGGGCCCCTTCCTCCAGTCCAGGGTGCCCACACCACTTTACATTCCCTCGTCAGCTCAGGCCACTTCCATTTTATGAGGCTTTTGTTAGGTTAAAAGCCAAAACACCACAAAACAGAGTTCTGAAAACTATGGCATATTTGGCAAGTTAACTCTCAACTACCTCCCTACACTCGCAAACAATGCATTATTGTGAAGACATTATATAAGTAGAGAGTTTGCAGAAACATCAATTCATGGGACGAACATATAAAGTTGAATGTCTTCATTTAACCCCATCTGCGTCTCTTGCTACTGTATAACCTCACGTGGTGTGGTATCAGAAGTCTAGACCTAGACAGCTAAACACAATACACGACCTTGAACTGGATCCTATACCGAAGGGAGAACCTGAACTAGATCCTGCCACAGGGGACCTTATTGGTGCAGTTGACAAAATCGAAAAATCGGAAGATGAACAATAGATTAAAGTACTGTACCACAGTTCAATTTTCTGAATTTGCTAACAGTGCCATGGTTACATAAGAGGATATCCTTGCGCTTAAGAAACACACCCTGGAGTATTATAAGGGATAGGGAAGTATGATGTAGGTAACATAGTCTCAGATGGTTCAGAAAAAATAACGTGTATGTAAAAGAGAAGGATAAAGCAAGCTTGGCAAACTTAAAATTTGGTGAATCCGGGGAAAGGATATATGGGAGTTCTCTGCACCACTTTCATCACTTCTCTGTATAATTGTAAATTATTGCAGAATTAAAAGTTAAAAAGAAGTCAGGATATTGGCCCGCTATGATGTGAGCACTGTCAAATGGTCTCCTGGTCCCCTCTGACCCACCCTAGCTGTAGCTCGTCCAACATAGGATGGAAAACACCCCCAGTGGACCCAGGTGTCCCTGCCCGTGACACTTAGGCCCCTGTGCCCCTCAAGAGGATAATGTGGTCCCAGCCCCCGAGCCTCTGGCCACCTTGATTTATGTCCCTGTGAGCCTCAGCAGCTGTGAGCGTAGGTCCCACTGGGCGGCCGGCTGTCAGGGGGGTGTTTGCTTCTCAGTGTTTGCTTCTCAGCGTGTCTAATCCAGACCAGACTTGCAGACCCCACAGGCCTGGGATAGGGCTCCCAGGGGGCCGGGGTCAGAGGGCAGGCCAGCAGGGCCTGGAAACGAAGGGGGCACTGCAGGCGAGCCGGCTGGAAGGCAGGAAACCTAGCCACTGCTCCTGTGTGACCTTGGCTGGGTATATGCCCCTCTCTGGGCCTCACTCTTCCTCATCTCAGAACAGCCTGCACAGAGTAGACCAGAAGGGTTTTGTCGCTTGAGATGAACTGGCCTTATGGGAGAGAAGGCTGGTAAAATATAGGAGTTGTTTTTTTCTGAATGGCTTTGGAAAATGCCTGGCTTTTTTGAGGGCCTACTATGTTTGGCCTCAGGCTACGCACTTAGCATAAAATAATTAAGATTGTCTGCTCCAGAAGCTTGCCGGATAAGTAGTGTTATTGTCTCATTTTATAGATGAGGAAACAGAGTCACAGAAGGTTAAAGATTGTGCCCAAGGTGACACAGTGGCTGTAAGTGAGTGGATTTGAACCATGTGTTCTAGCTGCAGAGCTCCACTGAGCTCTGAGCCCCCACCCTACGTGGCCTTACAGGTATGTCCCTAGTCCTGACATTGACTGGGCCGCTAGTCCAAGTTACTGACTGACAGAGATGGCTTCACTTAATCTTGCACCAACCAACTAGGTAGGTACTGTTGCCATTTGCATTTCACAGACTGGAAAACTAAGCCCAAAGTTACCCAGCCAGACAATGGCACAGCCAGGATTCAAGGGGGTTTGGCTCCAGACCCCATGGCCTGAGTCACAGCAGAGAGGTAAACTCAGCAGGAGGCACAGGACATAGCTTAACATCACAGGGCAACATAAGGCTGGTAGGCTTAGCCTGTCCATCAGTGAGTCAGTCAAACACACACTGGACTTCTCCGTGGACCAAGCAAAGCTCTAGGGAGGGTCAGAAAATAAGACAGATGTGATGCCTGCCCCCATGGAGGTCACAGCCTAATGAAAAAGCAGGCTTCGGGCAAATAATAAAATGTGACCGCGCTTCTAAGGCCTGTGGGGACGCACGACTGCGAGACAAGAGGCATCGCTGGGGATGATGCTTCCAAGGTGAGAGAAGGCTTTGCCGAGTATTAAAGGTTCTGCAAAATTTCCAGGTCGCCCCTGTATCAGCATGAATGATGGGGCACCTGCAGGTGCCTGGGTCTCCCCTGAACCTAACCCAGTAATCCCTGACACACCTACTTTGAGCACCCAGAGCAGCCCTGTGAAGCAGTCAAAGAAATGCAAGCCTTTTGAATGGAGGATAACAACTTACCAGCACTGCCTCTGCTCCAGGCGCTGTTCCAGGCCCTGCAACTCAGTTACCCCTCTCCAACCAAGTGAGGCAGAGGCTGTCACTATCCTCATGGCTCCCCAGTGTCACACGGCCACTGAACAACAGAACCAGGATGTGGGCCTAGGCTGGGTCCAGAGCCCACTCTCTTAACCTCCTTGCTTTGCTGCCTCTGCTAAATGCTGAGGTTCTGAGCGGGAGGCAGCGCTCCCAGGCCCCTGAGCCGGGCCCAGAGCCCCTTCTCTGCCACATCTCTGGCTGCCCACAGGCTGCAACTTCCGGAGCACCCTGCACAGCGCTGGTGCATGGTGGGGGCTTAGCAGACACTCTTCACACAAGGACCAAGAAGCCTCATGCTGTCTCACTCAGTCTGTATGACCGCCTCCGGGGCTGATGTTACTCTTTGCACAGGAGGTGCTCAGAGAGGAGCAGTGACCAGACAGCTAGGAATGAGTGCAGTTTGATCTCAAACCCAGCCATGTGATTCCTCCCATCTGCAGAAAACCCAGTTTGGAAGATACTGGCAAAGGGCCTTTAACCATAGAGAAGAGAGGGGTGGGTCCAGGGCTCAGGGAGGGAGAAAGACGCTGACCAGCTGGGAACTCCGTGGGAACCTCTCTCGCCCCCCAACCCCACCCCACCCCAGGGCCTCCCCAGGCAGCCGCCAGGTCAGGGAGGCGGGCCTTGGACTCCCAAGGAGCACACCCCCTCGCGCCCCCTGCGGGATGGTTAAGGAGCCACCCAGGAGCCAGGAGCCTGGCCTTTCTCCTGCTCTCTCTACCCACCCCTCCCCACCATCCCTGCCTCTCCCTCCCCTCCCAGCCCGGGCCCACCGCCTCCCCTGCCCCTGGCTTTCAGAAAGCCCTGGAAAGGCTGCTTTCTTTGAGACAGGAAGGTGTCCTCAAGTCTCAGGAAGGAAAAACAGTCAAGCTGAACCCACCAAGACCGTCTCCAAGGGGCCGGGGCTGGCACCCGGCCAGGACTGACATCACCTGGGAACCGCCACAGCCCCAGCTGCAGCACGCCTCCTGGGGGGACTCGCTTTTGCTATTTAAAAAATAATAATAATAATAATAAAACTTTTCCAGTCTGGTGTTTTTAAATGTGCTTTTTATAGTGGGACCTAGGGCGTGGGTGTTTGGTGTCCTCCCTCTTTTCCTCCCAGTTCTGATTTCTCACACCACAGCATGTAGCCTTTGACCAATTACAGCCAGTGCTGGAGGGTTCGGGGTGGGATCTCCTTCCAGGCCCCGACCCCCTCAGATTATCTTTTATCTATGCAGATACATTGAATTTCAACTTTTAAAAAATGGCAATAATATTTGTCCATGGTAGGAAATTCGAAAAGTACTTAGAGGCATCAGATAAAAAGTAAGTCTCTCCCCCTGCCTCTTAGCCACCTGGTCCCTGCCCCACGAGGGAACCCCTGTTTTATTTTATTCAACAGAATTTTCTATAGTGTGTACTATGTGCTAGGCACTCTCCTAAGCAATTATCTAATATTAACTCCTCTAACCCTCATAAAAACTCTATGAAGTAGGGTTTCCACTGGCTATGTTCTTGTGAATATTGCCAAAGATATTCTATGCATATAGAAGTATATCTAGATCTATAATTTTTCCCCCTCCCCTCTTAAAAAACATAAATAGAAGCTTATAATGCTGTCCTGTACTTTGATTTATTTATTTAAAAATATATCTTGGTGCTGGACACGGTGGCATATATCTATAGTCCCTACTACCCAGGAGGCTCAGGTGGGAGGATCGCTTGAGTCCAGGAGTTTGAGGCTGTAGTGCACTATGATTGCGCCTGTGCATAGCCACTGCACTCCAGCCTGGGCAACACAGTGAGACCCCATCTATTAAAAACATTTTTTTAAAACATATCTTGGGAATCATTCCATATTGGTGCATAAGGGGATTTCTCATTTGTTCATCTTTATAGCTTATAGCATTCCCTTTTATGGAAGGGTGTACTGTAATACAATTAATGCATCCACTCTTGGTGAACATTAGTGATGTTTCCAATTTCTTCTTTTATTAGTTCCACTACAATGAATAGCCAAATAGCCAATGTGATTTTTTCTTATTTCTTTTTTTTTTTTAGGAGATGCAGTCTCACTCTGTCACCCAGACGAGAGTGCAGTGGCACGATCATGGCTCACTGTTGCCTCCAACTCCTGGGCTTAAGCGATCCTCCGACCTCAGCCTCCTGTGTGGCTGGAACTACAGGCGCCAGCCACCACACCCAGCTGCTAACGCGATCTTTCTGAAGCATAGGTTGGACCTCATCAGTCCAATACTCAAAAACTCTCCATCTTTTACTCTTGTATGCAGAGGGGCATCTTAAATTTAAGGGTTATAAAGAACCCCTCTTAGACTCTGATAAATGTGATGGACCAGTGCTCTCCAAAAAAAGCCTATGGACAACTGAGCTTGTGTGGGGTTCAGGGACTCCTGGAAACCCCCTCCATGAATGCAGTAATTCCAAGACACCTCCCCCAGCTGTGTGCTGTGCCCATGGCTTTGGACTGGCATTTTAGACTGTCAGCTCTGCTGCTTCTGACTTATGTGGCATTCGGAACATTGCTTAATCTCACCATGCCTCAGTTTTCTCATCTCTAAAGTGGGGCTAATTACAATGGTTTTTTTCCTAGGATTGTGCAAAACAAATCAGATACAGATTGTGAAGTGTTTAGCACAGTGTCTGGCACATAGCAAGTCCCCAGCTTGGTTGGCTACTGTTTTTGTTGTTGGTGGTGGTAATGTTCCTGCTAGATAAATTCCAAACTCATTCATTTATTTAATAAACATTTCTGGAGAACATACTATAGGCAGGGACTGGGGTTCAGGGAGTTGAGGAGAGGGAGGGGCTTGTAAAAAAAAAAACTAAGCCAAGCAGCACTGCATGCCAGTGTTCTTGGGGCTCTGAAGGTGGGTGACGTGAGGGGCTGAGGGAGCAGTGCAGAGGGGCACACTAAGCCTGCCCGGGTGGGGAGGGTCAGGGAAGGCTTCGCAGAGGAGTGATGCTGGGTGACTCTCAAAGGATGAGAATGGGGGCTGTCTAGGTAAAAAGGAACCCAGGTAGAGGAGAGAGCACATGCACCAGCCTTGAGGAGAGAGAGCCTAAGGCAGCAGGGGGACCTCATGGAGGCTCAGAGTGACTCGGTGCGGGCTTTGGGGGCGAGGAGGGAAGAGGCTGGAGAGGAGGCTGGACCATGCTGGTCTGGAAGAGTGAGGAGCTGCAGCTTTCACCAAGGCGAGGGCTGGTTGGAGCTGCAGGAAGAAAGAGCCCCTGGTCATTGGTGGATGCTGGGTTGGGAGGAGGCAGGGAGGCCAGCTGGAGGTCACCTGGGTTGTCCATGTAAAGATGACGGGCCTCAGTAGGTGGCGGTCATGAAGGTGTGCAGAACAGGGCAGCAGCCGAGAGAGCTATTCGGAAGCGGAGGCGAGATCACTGTCCCAATGAAGACACTGGCTGAGTGTGGGGAGAGGGAGAGTTGGTCAGAAGGGCCGACTCGTGTCCCTCCCTCTCAGCCCTCCTATGGCCTCCCGTCACTCCTAATCCAAATCCAAAGTTCTCTCCTGGCACGCAGGCCCCTGCGGGCCCCAGTCGCTCGTTTCCCTCCCTCTGTCCTCTGGCTCTCTGGGCTCCAGCCACCCTGGCCTGCTGCTTGCTGTTCTTGGAACACACCCGGCACACTCTGGCCCTACAGCCTTTGCCCTGGCAGATCCCTCTGCCTGGAATGCTCTTCCCCCAGCTCTCCCCAAGCCTGCGAGTTCCCTTCGTTCAGAGAGGCAAGCCCTGAGCATCCCGGCTAGAACAGCGCCCTTCCCCAATCCTTATTTTTAATTATGGTACAATACACATAAAATAAAATATAGAAAAATATGTAATACAAAGTTCACCATTTTAACCATTTTACCAGCTCAGTGGCATTAAGGTGCGTTCACGACGTTGCGCAGTCACCACTACTGACCGTGTTCATCCCCAGCACCTCTCCACCAATCTTTATTCCCTTCACTCATCTTCGTTTTTCTTTTTAATAGTTATTACTCCCTGACATCACGACACTTGTTTATTTGTTGATCATGTTCACCACCCGTGTCCTTCCCTAGACTGGAAGCTGCATGAGGGCAAGGGCTTTGCCTGTGTTGCACGTGGCTGTCTCAGCAGCCCTTCGACAGTGCCTGGCACGTGCTGGGAGCTCGGTAAATGGTCGTGGATGGATCGAGTGAGGAAGGGCATTCTTCTAGACAAGCAGAGTGTGGGAGGAAGGACGGCCTGGATCTCTGCACGATTAGGGCCCATCCCTTCCCACCGTTCTCCTCCCAGCTACTCTCTGTCCCCATTTTCCCCCCAGCCACCTGGACTGTGCCCCCTCACTGTCCTGTGCCACCACCAAGCCTTTGCCTGAGCTGTTCCCCTCACTGGAAATATCGTTTCCTCACCTCCTTCATGTATCAAAATCCGTTTTCAAAACCTTGCTGAAAACCCACTTCAACCAGAAAGGATTCCCAGACAAATCCTCACCACCTCCCCAATTCCTCTCCCTTTCCAACATCCCCATGACACTATGTTTCTGCCTGGAATTAGCCAGGTCTCTTTTTTGTTGTAAGTGACAAAAATCCTTCTCAAAGAAGCTAATGTAAATGAATAAATAAATAAGTTATTGGCTTCTAGAACCGGGTTCAGGGGCGCTGATTTCACGGTTGGATCCAGGAGGTGACCATATGATATCGTTAGAACTCTATCTGTCTTTCCATCTGTCACCTGCTTTCCTCTCAGCTCATTTTCAGAGAACCCCTCCTCTTTCAATGGCAAAAATGGCTGTCAGCAGCTCTGGATTGTGACTTATACATTTAGAAACCGCTACGGAGTGGCCTTGTCTCTACTAGTTCCAGCAAAAGTCCCGGGAAAGGCCCCCATTGGCCTGCCTTGGGTCACATGCCCAACCTTGTGCCAATCACTCCGGCAAGAGGGATAAAGTATTCTGATTGGCACGTGCCTGACTCTGAAGTGGGTGTGGGGTTTGCCTGGCCTGTGCTACAGGAACCAAGAGTGGAGAAGGGGTGGTTTCCCAAAAGAAAATGGGAAATGGTCACTCAGCAGACAAAAACCCCAGATGTCACTAGAGATGCCTCTGTTGGAGCACTTACCACACTGTCGCAGGAAACTCGGGTTATTTTTGTAGGATGTGCCTTCCCTGTGAATCTACGAATTCCCTAGGGGCAAGGTCTAGCACTCAGCACAGGGTCTAGTACCTGGTCAGGGTCACATGGCCAGTGCTTGATAAACACCAGTGTCCCTCCCCCACTCTCCTTCACGTCCCAGGTCCCTTTTGCACTCAGTCCTTGACTTGGCTGGCTTCGGAGGACCGTGACCAGCAGATCAGCGCAGTGGACTGGCCAGTGCGACAGCACACAATCCGTCACCTCTTTCCCCTCTGGCACAGGACATCTCCCCCCACAGGGGGATCCAGAGACCCAGTTCTCAGTGTGACCTTGAGACAGTCCCTTCTCCTCTCTGAGCCTCGGTGGCCCCTTCTGTTACACAGGGACGGGGAGAAGCGTTGGCCAGAGAAGCATTTCCTCCTTTTCAGCCCATCATGTACCTCTTTAAAATTTTTTCCATGTCTGGGTACCACCTGTGATACCAGCTACATAATATTTTTTTCTTTATATGGACTCTCTTTTAAAAACATAAATATATTATTTCAAAATGAAACCTTAGATCTCTCCATAAATGGAAAACCAGTATCTTGTGCCATAAATAGAAGGTAACCATAAAAATAAGTACAATGAAAACAAAACAATGTCATTAAATTCTAGCCAGATCCGGTTGCCTGCCGAAGGCTCTGGAGGCCTATTCTCCGTCAAAAGAGGAAGTAAGTGTTAGGAGAGGTGTTAAAAACACACCGGTATTTCAAGGGAGACTTTCTCCTTAATAATAAGTTGAAGGAAAACTGGAAAGGGAGAAGGTTCTCGCTCTGGGCTTTGATGTTCTTTAGTTAATGAGACTCCACTGAACAACAGCTCAGGTATGACCTGTTGTACCTGCCCACTCTTAGGAAGCGGTGGACCTGGCCATCCCTTCCCAAGGAGGGGCTGTGCCTCCCCCTGCACACAGGCAGGCAGGGAGGTCAGAGCCCCCACCCAGATGGAGCCCAGGTTCAGGGATCTGATTCATGTTTTAGGGTCAGATGTACAATTTTGCGTCCTTGCAGCACAGTGGCTGTGTTGAGAAGGCCAGTGAGGATGAATGGACTGGATCCTCTGACCTCGTACCCCCGCTCCTGCCTGCTCAGTCCCAGCTACCTCCATCAGGCATGGCGTGCGGGAATAACAACATGGGTTTCATTTGCATAAACATGTATACATTTGCATGAAGAACCTCTGGAAAGCTAAGAAACTGATAAAAGTCATGGGAACCAGACAGATGGAGAATGCAGTGGGAATGAGACTCTTCCATGTGTGCCTTTTCATAGTTTTGAACCACACGTACATATTATATTATTCAAATTTTAAATAATAAAAACAAATATTTATTAGCATCTGCTATGTAATCAGACTTATGGTTAGGCACTGTGAGTTCATTCATTCATACATTAATTTATTTATTCATTCACCCTCTTATAAACTAATTGATTCAATGAGCACTATTAGCACAAACCATGGATCAAGCCCTGCATTAGGCATTGGGAGTTTGTTCATTCATTCAGTCAGCTGACAGTGATCAGGACTCTACTTTGTTCGCTCACGCGCAGATGGATCAGCAGTAACCCCTGCCCTCAAGGAGCTCATGGTTTAGAAGGTGAGGTGTCCTGACAGGCAGGTTAGCTGCCAGGTGTCCAGTACTTAGCACGCCTTGTACAAGGGTGGGAGACAAGAACCTGCTGGGGCGGCCGTAGAGCCTTGCGTATTCTCCTGGGAGAAGGAGGCCAGACCCAGACATCCGGGAAGCATTCTGAATAGCAGGGGATGACTACCCCCTTCATCTCTTCCTTCTTCCTACTATTTTGCATCATGAGATGAACTTGGGAATGAAAGCCATGCACAGTGGAATGATAAGATAGAAAGAGCCTGGGTCCTTAAAACCACAGAGGAGCTGACCAGTCATGAACTGCCTACCTTAGGACTTAGTGAATGAGAGAGGGAAATAAGCCCCTTTCTTGTTTAAGCCCATTTTAAAGCATTTGTAGGTTATTCGTGGCTGAATCTAAGAATAAGTAATATAGTTGCCATCCAACAAACATTTTCCTCTTTTTCTATGCTAGCAGGCCTTCACTGAGTTCTTCTGCTTATCCCTCTCATCTTTGCTTTTTTGGGGGGACAATTCTAATTAGTCTTAATAAATCATGATGGTCTCCTTTCTCTTGCTGTAATTGGTTTAGGGATGGGCACGTGACTTATTTGGGGCCATTGAGACAGGAAAGAAAATCTGTTGAGGGAAGGGCTTCTGGGAAGATTTCTTTAAAAAGGGAAAAAGGCATGCACGGAAGAAATGGCCCTTTTCTGCTGCTATACATTGTTGAGTGAGGATGTGATGCCCAGATCTGTGGCAACCATCTTATAACCATGAAGGAAGCTAGCTGAGGGAAGAACAGAAAGATACGGAAAAAAAAAAAAAAAAACCTTAATTCTTGATGATGTCCTTCAGTTAATCAACACTCAAGTCACCCTACATCTGGGTTTCTTGCTACATGATAATAAATTCCCTTCTTGTTTAAGCTAGTCTGATCTGTGTTGTTACTTGCATGTGAAAGCGTCTTAACTGCTATATTTTCCTCCTTAAAACACTCTCTTTTTATTCTACAAAAAACTTTTAGAAATAATAAATGAATTCAGAAAGTTGTAGGATCCAAAATCAATACACAAAAATTAGTTGCATTTCTACACAATAATCATAAAAAAATTCAAAGAGGAAATTAAGAAAGCAATTCCATTTACAATGGCATCACAAAGAAGAAAATACTTAGGAGTAAATTTAATCTAGAAGGTGAAAGACTGGTACAGGAAAAATTATAAAATGTTGCTGAAAGAAATTAAAGACACAAAGAAATGGAAAGACATCCCGTGTTCATGAATTAGAAGACTTAATACCGTTAAGATGTCGATATCACTTGAAGCAATCCACAGTATCAATGCAATCCCTATCAAAATTCCAAAGATGTTTATTTGTAGAATAGAAAAACTCATCCTAAAATTCATATGGAATTTCAAATAGCCAAAACAATCTTGAAAAAGAACAAAGTTGGAGGTCTTACACTTCTTGATTTCAAAACTTATTACAAAATTATAGTAATCAAAGCAGTGTCATACTGGCATAAGAACAGACACATAGACCAATGAAACAGAGTGCACACATGGTCAAATGATTTTTGAGAAGAGTGCCAAGACCATTTAATGAGGGAAAGGACAGTCTTTTCAATACATGGTGTTGGGAAAACTGGATATCCACATGCAAAAAATAATTTTTTTTTATTTTTTACATTACATTACATTACATTTTACATTAGCTTACATCGTGTATAAAAATTAACTCAAAATGGATCAAAGACCTAAATGTAAGAGATAAAACTATAACATGCTTAGAAGAAAACACAGGAAAAAAGCTTCATGATATCGGAGTTGGCAATGATTTGTTGAATATGACACTAAAAGCATAGGCACTGAAAGAAAAAATAGACAAATTAGACTTCAGGAAAATTTAGAAATTTTGTATATTGAAAGACAGTATCAACAGAGTACAAAGACAATCCACAGAATGTAAGAAAATATTTGGAAAGCAGATATCTGATAAGTAGTTAATATCATGAGCTCCTAAAACTCAACAACAACCACCAAAAAAACCAATTCAAAACTGAGCACAGGACCTGCATAGGTATTTCCCCAAAGAAGATATCCAAATGGCCAATAAGCACATGAAAAGATGTTCCACATCGCTAATCATTAGGGAAATACAAATCAAAACTACAATGAGATTCCACCTCATACCCATTAGGATGGCTCCTATCAAAAAAAAAAAAAATAGCAAGAGCTGCGAAGATGTGGAGAAATTAGAACCCTGTGCACTGTTGGTGGGAATGTAAAATAATATTGCCTCTGTGGAAAAAGTATGGTAGTTCCCCCCAAAGTTAAACATAAAACTACCATATGAGCAATATTCAAAATAATTGAAAGCAGTGTGTCAAATAGGTATTTGTACACCCATGTTTTTAGCAGCACTATTCACAGTAGCTAAAATGTAGAAGCAACCCAAGTGTCCCTCAACAGGTGAACGGATAAGCAAAATGTGGTGTAGACAGTACATACAACAGAATATTACTCAGCCTTAAAAAGGAAGGACATTCTGACACGTGCTACCACATGGATGTACCTTGAGGACACTATGCTAAATGAAATAAGTCAGTCACAAAAGGACAAATATTGTCTGATTTCACTTATGTGAGATTCCTAGAGTAGTCAAACTCATAGAGACAGAAAACAGAACGGTGGTTGTTAGAGGTGAGGGGAGGGGAGAAGGGGCCATTAGTGTTTAGTAGGCATAACGTTTCGGATCGGGAAGATGAAAATTTCTGGAGACGGATGGTGGCGATGGCTGCACAACAATATGAATGTATTATACTTAATACTACTGAACTGTACTCTTGAAAATGGTATTTTACCATTTTATGTTATGTATGTACATTTTATCACTTTTTTTTAAAGATTGTGGAATGAAAAAAAAAACTCTCCTCTTTTGGCATCCAGGACACTACACATCCCTGGCTTTCCTCCTGACTCTCTGCCTACTCCTCTGTCTTTTCTGCGGGTCTTCCCTCTACCTCCTGATCTCTAAATGGTGGACTCCTTAGGGCTAAATCTTGGCCCCTTTTTTAAAAATTAATCTCTGCTGTCTCTTTGGGCTGCCACATGCAATCTAATGGCTTTAGATGCCATCCATATGTTGTCAGAACCCAAATATACTTCTCCAGTCTCAGCCTCTCCCCCAAGCTCCAATTGCCTTCTTGGCGTCTGCACTTGGATGTCTAATTAGTGTCACTCTGGGTTCACCCTCCCCACCTCTGCCATTAGTCCCTCCCACACTCTTTCTGTCTCAGTAAATGGCACCACCACCCACCCAGCTCACGCCAGAAACCCTGGAGTCATCCTTGACTCCTCCTTTGACACCAGCACCCAATCCGTCGGAGGGTCCTATCCACGGACCCTGCAAAATGCCTCTCCAATCCACCTACCTCTCCATCTCCACCATCTTTCACATCTGCCGTCATCTTTTGTCCAAATTACTACAATAACCTCCTTGATATAACTCATATTATAACTCATCTATTTTGTTCCCCTCGAATGCACAGCAGCCGTTTTAAAGTTAAAATCTGATAAAGTCATCCTCCTGTTTGAAACCCTGCAATAACTTTCTGATGCTCTTAGAATAAAATCCAAATTCCTTATGGTAACCCACCAGGTCTTGCCTGACCCCCAGCTCCTGCCAAGATGGCTGACCTCATCTCCTACCACGCTCTCCCCTCACTCTCTGGCCCCTTTACTGTTCCTCAGATACACCAAACTCTTCTCTGCTTCGGGGCCTTTGTGCATCTGATCCTTTCTGCTTGGAAAGCCAGCTTCTCATTCTGCAGGTTTCATCTTAAACATCGTCTCCTCAAGAAGGTCTTGCATGACCTCCTTATGTAAAGCAGGGATGAGCAAACGATGGCCGCGATCCAAATCTGGCCCAATGCCTGTTTTTGTAAATAAAGTTTTATTGGAACACAGACATTTACAAATTGTCTATGGCAGCTTTCCCACTACAGTGTCAGAGCTGAGTTGTGACAGACACAGGATGTCCCACAGAGACTAAAATATTTACTGGCCCTTTACAGAAAAAGTTTGCAGACTCCTCATCTAAAGCAATCCTTCCTTCTTCTCAAGTTAAGCACTATTGTATCACTGCCCTTATTTCCTACAAGGCACTTACTACAATCTGTAATTATTTTGGTTCTTGATGTGTGTGTGTTTGTTGTCTCAAAGAAAATTCAGCATTTAGAAAATTTACCTGAAAAGAAGTTTTACAAGGGGGTCTGGGTTTTAGAATGATAAATCTCCAAATAAAAAATACAAGCGCTACAGCTTTTTTTCACAGTTTGTCTAGCAGATTTTTCAGTTTTTACTAGAAAATCCCCTACAAGAAAAAAAAAAACAAAAAACAAACAGATATTTCGAGGGAAAAAAATTACCAAGTGGTTAGTCTGTCCGAGGTAGGAAACGAACAGCAATTTTCTCACATGATTATTATTATATATCCACAAAAGCAATCACTTTTTTTGTTTGTTTGTTTTTGAGTCAGGGTCTCTTATTCTGTTGCCTGGGCTAGAGTGCAGTGGTGTCATCATAGCTCACTGCAGCCTCAAACTCCTGAGCTCAAGCAATCTTCCTGCCTCAGCCTCCCAAATAGCTGGGACTATAGGCACACACCATGACACCCAGCTATTTTTTTCTAGTTTTAGTAGAAACAGGGTCTCACTCTTGCTCCAGCTGGTCTCAAACTCCTGAGCTCAAGTGATCCTCCCGCCTCGCCCTCCCAGAGTGCTAGGATTACAGGCGTGAGCCACCACGGCCAGGTTAACTGATTCCATAATGGTTGATATCTTTCGTTATCTTTGAGCTATTGAACACCTCTGTAAGTTGTACCAAAATCGATGGTAATACAAATAATTCTTGCCTCAGAGATGCAAATAAATTTCATCTGCTTGAGATGCTATTGATTTCCTCCAGTCCTCTTGGAAGAAAACCCTTTTGCATCTTTAGCAAATTAATTTCAGCATTTCCCATTACCTCTATATGTCTCTTCTCTTTGTATTCACCTTTGAACTAGTTTTGAACACTTCCCTGGATCCCTCATAAATTAATGAGTTAAATAAAAATTCACACACGTTCATTTTGTGTTTGAACAAGAGGCATGATTTTATTCTTTTGTAAAAATTGTCTTCTAACGCATATAATCCCTCTTATTAAATATTTGTTTAATGAATTCTGGAACAAATAAAGAATATGCTCTCAACCATCCTGTACTTCTTTAAAGCTGTAATCATCGACCACATGTAATAGTTATGTAGTTCTTTGTGCATTTATTTGTGTAATATCTGTCTCTCTTGACCATAGGCTCCATGAGGGCAAGGATCTTGTGTGGGTTGCCCAGAGACTAGCATGGTGCCTCCTAGCACACAGCAGGTGATTACATATACATATATGTATATACGGACATACACATATTCAGATTTGCATATATATGTTTATATATGTGTACATATATATGCAGAGACAGAGAGCGATCGAGGAAGGAAGGAAGGGAGAGAGGAAGGGAGGAAAGAGAGGTGGAAACCAGTGACGGTTCTCTCTGCCAGGAGTGGGACGGTGGCATCCCAAGGCACCCTCCCATCCCCAGCCAACTGCAGGCACCATCTGTCCTCACCAATTAGGACACAGAGGCCAAGATGCTTAGTGAGCTTATTGCAGGAAGAGCTGTGATTGCTAACTTATCCCTGCCTTCCCCACCCCCACACCCACACTGCAGCCTCCTTTCCAGACTCTTCGCTGCCCTATCACCTACTCCTGCCCCCTGCAAGTCTCCTTCCTGCTTCTGTCACCCCAGCTGTTGCTGGAGCTTCCCAGACACCCGGCCTGACCTTTAGCACTCTCCACTTTGGTCATCACCAGACAGAAGTCCTCTAACCCACTTACTCTGGCTCCGTCAAATCATCAAATCTCTGTGCAGAGTTGGAGAAGTCTTCTTCCTTAACTCTGAGCCAAAAGCTTCCAGGGACATCAGGGTGATTGATCTACCCCTTGCCCTCTGGGAACTTGCTGTCAAATGGGAGAAATGATATATGTCCCTTTGGAGTTTTCATGCGATGGAGGATACTGGTGCCCACACATCTCATCTGTGCCAGAGACCCCTAGTTGCCCCTCATATCCATTTTCTCCTCTTCTGTGTAAATAAAACCTCTGACTTGTAGCAGTACACTTAGCCACACAGAATAAAGACTACATTTCCCAGCCTCCCCCTTGTAGCTAGTTATAGCCATGTGACTACATTCTGACCAGTGGCGTGTGAACAGAAGTGACGTCAACAACTGAGTCGTGGCCGCCCTCTCCTTTCCACCTGCCTGTTGGCTATGGTGTAGATATGGCGGAGCCAACTGAGATGGCAGGACTGGGGCACCACCCCAGGGAGGACAGAGCTACAAGATACAAGGAGCCTGGGGCTCCAACACCATCCAGCTAGTCCTCGATTATTTATATCTAGACCTAGAAGGAAAAAAACTCTATCCTCTTTATGCTATTATTATCTTGGATTTGTGTCAGAACAGACAAACCTATATGCCCTATATTCTAATCGATCAACCATTTATTTGCAAGAGAATTCAAGCAAGAACAAATTTTTATTTCCTACTATGTGCCAGGCACTGTTTCAGAGCCTAGAGGTATAAAGAGAATCTCCAGCACAATGAAGCATACATTTCAGTAAATACATAACTGTATCTGAGTCACTTATTTTTTTTTTTTTTGAGACAGAGTCTTCCTTTGTTGCCCTGGCTAGAGTGAATGCCGTGGCGTCAGCCTAGCTCACAGCAACCTCACACTCCTGGGCTCAAGCAATCCTCCTGCCTCAGCCTCCCAAGTAGCTGGCACTACAGGCATGCGCCACCATGCCCAGCTAATTTTTTTTTTCTATATATTTTTAGCTGTCCAATTAATTTCTTTCTATTTTTTGGTAGAGACGGGGTCTCGCTCTTGCTCAGGCTGGTCTCGAATTCCTGAGCTCAAACAATCCGCTCGCCTCGGCCTCCCAGAGAGCTAGGATTACAGGCGTGAGCCACCGCGCCCGGTCTGTCTGAGTCACTTATGATTCTCCTCTTCCTACTCCCCCTTCCCCTTCCTCACTTGGCCCCCACGTTCAGTGACTGGCATAACCATATACCACCCCCAAAGCGAAGAGAGAGAGGCATCGAAGTATGGAAAGGACATGGAATTATAGTCACGTGAACTGTATTTAAGTCCTAGCTTAACCTCTCAGAGACATAGTTTCCCCATCCATAAAATGGGTACAAGAGGTTGCTGGAGATGGGGATAAAATGGTATAATGAAGTGGAAAGTTTATAGCACACTGTTCAACACATAGTCTGTTCTCAATAAAACACAGCTGCTAGAGTAGTAATGATATTATTATTAATTACCTGAGTAAAGGTAGCAAGGAAATACTAAGTGTCTCTTTTCTGATCCAACTTCACCTAAGAAGCTAGCACCTAAGTGGTCCCCATCTCACCTGGCCCTGTCTCCCTCCCTCCTTCCCAAGGTCATTCTTTCCTGCCCTTTGCCAAATCCCTGCCAGTTCCTGGGGCTTCCGCTCTTCCTTTCCCTGAATGGGGAGTTGAGGTCTAAGGAAATCTCCTTCTCCACCCCATCTACAGCTGGAACTTGAAACAGCAGCCTTCTTCCACTGCTTTGAGGTGAGTTTTCTTTGCTTATTTGCCTTCCTTTAAGTAATTTACCATTTTCCATAAGGAAGTGGAAACAGGACTAGTCTGGGAGGCTGGAGGCCTGGTTATAGGTTTCTGCCCTGTTGATAACTCTCAGTATGGTTGTGCACAGTCCCTTTCCCAACTTAGGACTCATTTTCCCCCATAGAAACACCAGGTGAACTTCTACTCATCCTTCAAGACCCCGTTCGACTACTACCCGCTTTGCGAACCCTTCCTTCACTCCCTCAGATGGAGTCTGTGGCTCTCTCCTGTGTGGTCTCCCCTGGGGTGCTTGGTACAGTCGTTCCTCTGGCATAACAGCCATCATGTTATGTATAATCACCTCCTGGCTTGTCTGTCCTTCTCTGCTAGATTCTGAACCACTTGAGGACAGATTATAGCCTATTTAGTCTGTATCCCTAGTGCGTATTACCAGGCAGGTAATAGGGAAAATGCATGAATGACTGGGTGGATGGCTACAGATGGATGATGACATGATTAGAGGAATTATAGGAGGTTATGTAGATGGAAGATGCATGGATGATGATAGACATGGCTAATGGATGACAGATATTTAATGAAAGAGTGAGTGAAGTATTGATGGAAGAGGAATGGATGAAGAATAAATTGGTGAGTGATGATTGGCTTGTAGATGATAGGTATATATGAAGAAGTAAATGAAGAATAGATTTTGGATGGATAACAGATGTATGAGAAATCATGGATGGATAAATGATGAATGAAATAATGAATGGATGGGGGGATGGTTGAGGGATAAGTAGTGGATAGATGCGTGAAGGATGGATGGATGAGGAACAAATGAATGCATGAGAGGTGGTGATGGCTAACGGCTGGCGAATGGTGGATAGATGGATGATGGATGGATGATAAATGGAAAGACAGATGGAAGAATGATGGTTGGTTGGGTAGCTGGCCGAATGGGTGTACGGATGTGAAATAGATTGATGAGGAATAGATATAGAATGGATGATAGGTAGATGGATGGTGGTTGGTGGTGAATGCACGATGATGGATAAAGATAGACCGTGAGTGAAGGATGAATGGACTTTTGGCTAGATGGATGATGAATGGTGATGAATGAATTGTTGGTGTTTGAATGGATGTATAAAAAATGAATAAGTGAAAGCTATATAGATTGATGAATGATGTGTGAACAGTTCACGAACAGATGTGTGTGTTTCCACGGAAAGTCTTTGAGGGTCCTTCTAGCCCTGATATTTTGTGAGTAACCTCTTTTGGGAAAGGAATGAAACTGAAATTCGATGAACTTTCCATGAGCCAGGCATCTTAATGGGAGCTTGACTTATACCACCTCAAGTAATCATTGCAACAGCACTGCAAGGCAGGTATTGTTATGCTCACTCTATAAATGAGAAAAATAAGGCTCAGGAAGAGGAAGCCCAGGTCCATCCTTGCCTTGTGTCTCTGTGCTCCTTCTCATGAGGGGTGGCACCTCATCCCCTCTGCTAGCCCTTTAACACAACCACACACCATCATGGCTTGCCTCCTCCAAGAGCATCCCAGGCCCTCAGGGATCTCTCTGTTACACACTCAAGATGTCCTAGCTCTGACCTTCTTCACTCGGTTCTTACCATGATTCACAGTCCTCATCAAAACAACCACCATTTACTGAGTCCCCATAATGCACTTGGCATTGAGCTTGGTGCTCTACATACATCATTTTTTTTCCATGAGACCCCTAAATGTAGATATTATGATTCTCCTTTTAAAAGTGAGGAAGTCAAGACTTGTCCAATGTCACCAGCTAGACAGTGGTGATGATGGGATTTAACTCTGTATCCTGTGTCCTAAACCTTAATGCTACTTTGACTCTTGGCTACCATGATGTTTGGTTAATCACATTGGCTTAAAAGTATGTGTACGTGTGTATGCCGTGTGATTGTGTCTTGTCTCTCCATAGATTGGAATAGAGACTCTTTATCACACTTGTTCTGAACACTGCCTTAGTGCCAGACACAGAGAAAAACCACAGAACATCAACGCAGAAAGAGCCGCCTTGAGTGTCCTGGAGTCCAACCCCTTTATGTTCCGAGCGAGATTACCAGGGCTCAGAAAAGACATGTAACATGCTCAAGGCCACCCAGCAAGTTGGGGGCTGGGCTGGGATCTGAGCCTGGGCCCTGGTGTTCAGCAAAAATTTATTGATAGAACTCAGCCTCTCCACTCAGGCTCCTGCAACTACTGGGCTGGCCTCCAGGAATAATACTATAATAATAATAAAATGTAAAGCAGGTACAACTCTCAGCCAACACCCAAAATAAATAGCCTCTATTCCACTGAGGGGGGAAAAACTTAATCTTGGTCAATTCTGAGTGTCTTCTTTCACTTTTTCCCCTTTGGGTCACCTCCTTCCCTCACCTCTTGTGTGTTCAGACAGGGTCCTGGTCCAGGAGGTCTGAGCACCCACTCAGGTGTCTAGGCTTGTGGCTTCCTTAGGTTCCACCCAGGAATAAGGCTCTGGGTCCTGCTCTTGGGCCCTTCGAGGCTACCCTAGGTTCCTATCCTTTTTTTTCAGGGTCACACCAGTGTCTGTGTGCTCCAGTTTCCTGTACCTGACCTTCCGCATCACTTGGGATGCTAATTTGGCTGTTGAATTCCCTCTCACTAACCAGTAGACGGCAAGCAGTCTAGGCTGGTATCGTCGCACGGCGTCAGAGACCCTGCATCCTTCCCTTTTGTTGCTCTGTCTAAGACAGCTGCTCCAGCCCCTGCCACTGCGTCAGATCCTACCTGACAGGAAGGGGACAAAAGGTGCGGGGAGAGGATGCTCCTTTTTTTCTTTGAACACACAACCCAGAAGTTGCACACACCATTCGGTTCACATCTCCTTTGCCAGAATCTGGTCATGTGGCCATGCCTAGCTGCAAGGGACACTGAGAAATGTACTCTCTGGCTACGTGGCCAGCTGCAGCTATAGAAGAAGGGCAAGTCAGATAATTGCATGACAGCTGGACATCTCTGCTGCACTTCCCTTCTCCCCACCTCCCAGATAATCTTTATCTTGTTTCCTAAAGAGGAAAACCAATTTTGACTCATCTATTCTTCTCAGTCTATTATTTATGGCATAAATTGTACACTCTCAAATTACTCAAGGCTTTCACTAGATTTCCGCAACTCTTTGTAAACCAAAATCCTTGGCCTTTGAGCCTCAAAAGGAATTTCTTACACTTCTGCCTCATTATTCCCCCTCGAAGGTAATGGAGGCTGCTAACAAATTGGGGGAAAGGGTACAAAGGAATGCAGGAGACATCCTCAATGTTACAGAATGTTTTACGGTTACAGATATAATCAGACATCTCCCTTTCCTGCTTAGCCTTTTTGTGGCTTCCCCTGACCTTACACTTGACTCAAGTGACAACTCCTCAAAGAGGCTTTCTCTACATACCCTATTTGTTTTCTTTATAATAGACATCAAAATATGTAAGCTAACAAACATACACACATTATTTGGCTTGTAAATGACATCAGGAAAGGGACCATACCTGTCTTTTCATCTTGACACCCTCAGCGCCTAGCATAGCATCAGCGCACAGTAGATGTTCAGCAAATATATTTGATTGAATGATGAATTCATGGACCAAAGCCCCATGAGGTACCAAAAGTGACTGAATATTTTCAGGTGTTTGAAATGGAGTGGACGTGACTCTTCTTACAGTTGGTGGCCCAGAAGGAGCACGCTATGTGTCTTTGACCCCAAAAGTCAAAGGATCGACATGGGTGGGGCATTCCCAGTGAATGCTGAGAGGGCAGGGGCACACTGGAGGGCCAGACAGTCTGGTACATCTTGAAAAATACCAATTGCAGAGCCCCCTCTTGCCTCAACCAATGCCAAGATGCCTCCACCTGTCCAGGACTTAAATCGACCCAGGAAAAAAGGGAGGAAGAGGAAAGCTTGATTCACTCAACCAAGTTCAGATCTGAAACAACTGGCTTATGTCTAGATTTTATTGAAGTTTGCATTTTCTGGCATCAGGGAAAAACAATAGGAACTAAGAGAAGCAAAATTCAGTTATGTAAAATGGAGCATTACATTTCTTGCTTTCACGGCCCACGTTAGAATGACATCATTATAGAATCATAGATGGGTTAACATATGAAAACTTGTAATCACAGAGAGTTAAAGTCATTGATCTTAGAATCACATAAGGTTAGAATCATAAACTGTGTTCAGAAAGAACACTAGTGATTGTCTTAACTTGGGTTCCCCTAAAAGCAGAGCCTGAGACAAGGATTGGGTGCCAGTAGCCCAGGAAGCCAGAGGGAGCTGAGGGAGTGAGAGAGTGAAAGGAAGAAAGGTAACAAAAGGTGAGTTATTGAACTGATTTCCTACCTGGGCAACCGGTGCCGGTGCTGTCTGTCCGAGTGAGCGAGGCGAAGGCACCTGCGGCAGGTACCCGCTAACCCCTAGCCCCGCGGATTCCTCAATCCACGCCTCTAGGGGCAGCGACTCCCCTCAGGTCTTGGATAAGAGTGTTCCAAGGCTTCAGAGAAGCCCAGTGACTGATGGGCACTTGAAAAGGGTGCTGTCTGTGCTGGGACCTGCCATCGCAGCTACAGCTAATGAACGTCAGGGGTTCCCGGAGGGCAGGAGGTGTGAGATGCCATGACAACTAACAATCCGATTTCACTCCAAAACAAGAATTCCTTGGGAGGCTCCTGCAGGCTTCATTTTGCCTTATGCCCTACCACGCCCTGTTGTTCGCAGGCCTTCGGGTTTCTGTCACCTGCCTGGGCCCTGTGGCATTAGACTTTGAGGCCCCTGTACAGCCTCTCTTCTAGGCTACAGGGTCCTTAAGGACAAGACCCTCGTCTCTGAGTCTCTGGCTCCCTGACAGTCTGGCCCAGGGAGGGCCTAGGAAATGCAGGGAAGGTAGCTAGTGAATACAGGCTCTGCTTGCATATTTCCCTGCTGGGGAGCTCACTCCTTTCCAGACAGCCTGTTGCATTGTCTGCTCCCTGCCCCCACCCCCTCCTGCCCTGCCCCCAGGCATTCCCCGTGGGGACTGGGGGTGAAACTCCCTGCTTGGGGTGAGCAGCAGGTTAATTTCCTCCTGGAGCTTCCCTCAGCAAACAATGAGACAATGGCGAGCCGGAGGTGGCCTGCGTAAGACAGCCGAGGAGGGGAAGTTGTAATCTGTGCGTGAAGCCAGCAGGCCGGGCAAAGGAGCGAGAAAAGCAGCCTGGCCAGACTGGGCCCTCCACCCAGCTGGCCCCTGGGACTCAGCAGGCCCCAACCTGAAGGTCACCTGAGTCGCCCTTGAGGAAAACAGACACAAACCACCATCCCTGTGTCGAAAACAAGGATGGGTGGGGCTCACTCCCACACCCCTTCCCTGTCCAGATGGTCCAGCATCGCAGCATAACCCCATCTGCCCACCTTCTGGGCCCGGCTTGCAGGAAGACATCCCCAGACAGACATCATCTGATTCTGGCTTTTGGGCTGTGTGACCTTGGAGCATGTTACTTAACCTCTCTGTGCTTGTGGTTCCTTATCTGCAAAAGGGGGCTCACACTACCTTCTTCCTCTAATTGCCAAGAGGATTCCATTCCTCTAATCATCCAACAAGCATTTAATTGAGCATCTACTACATACATGCAGGCACCGTTGGGATACAGCTGTGATACATCCCTGCCATCATGGAACACACAGTCCCAATGTAGAGAGAGTCAGCACCAGGTAATTGCAGTAATACCTGTGAAATTACAACAGTGACAGGTGTTACCAGGAAAGGAGGTGGCGCCATTAAGATGCTGTGACATAAGACCCAGCCTGGTCTGCCGGTCAGGGTGGGCTTCCTCTAGAAAGAGGCAGTTAAACTGAACTAAGCAGGGAGGGAGAATTTCCTAGGCCAAGGGAAAGGGTGCAGGAAGCAATGCCAAGGCCAGGAGGCTGGAACTAGGTTGGCACCAGGAAGCCTGTGCGCCTGGACACAGGGAGCGAGGAGAGCGTGAGAGTCGGGGTTTGTAAGGTGCCCAGGGCCAGCCCCTGACCCCCACCTGCCATGGAACCCCTGCAGGAGTTTGTTCTTTATCTGGAGAGCAAAGGGAAGCCACCGAAGGTTCCAGTGAAGTGAGGTGATCCCATCTGCTTTCAGCTGAAGCATGGGAGCTCTTAGCACAGTGCCTGGGCAGGTGGCTCCCTCCTCCTCCAGGGCAGGATCCTGTCCAAGTACATCATGCACGACAAACCACTACTGCCCCAAATTTCCCCACCACTGCTAGGTTTAGGCCCACCTCACAGATGAGGAAACTGAGGCTCAGGGCAGGGGAGAGAGGAAGGTGGAAGGAGCACAGCCAGGTGGGCCCAGCCCCCTCTGGGGAAGGGAGAGCTGTTGACACACCACACACCTTAGGGTGACTCCTCGCCCTTCTTCTCTCGCCCCAAACGCTCCCCTAATTCCAGCCATGTACCCACAAGGGGAAAAGGGCCACAGACAACTCAGGACCATCCCCATCCCAGGCCATGACCCCACACGTCCCCAGAATCCGAGCAGCCTGCTGCTGTAACCTCGGCTCAGGACTAGCCTTCGGCTCTGCCCCCAGAGTCTGCTCCTGAGCAAGTGGCTCCACTGCTCGGAGGCCCATAGGAAAAGCAGCTCAGGGCTACACCTTTGTGTCTTTCCTCTTTGTCATCAAAGTGCTATGGACCCCTTTCCTGAGAGGGAAACTGAGGCTCCAGGAGGAGGAGCTGCACTGAGGGTCCAAGCCAATTGGCCTCCAAGCCCCTGCTCCCATATGCAGCACCCCTAGGGCCCCCGTGGGTCCTTCGGCAGACTGGGTCCCTGCAGGCTCAGCTCCTTGGTGGCTTCCCATGAATCCAGCCAGAGTGCACAGTCCTTGCTCACCCAGAAGCCCCCACATCTCCCCACTGGTCCCGCTGCACCCAGACCTTGTCTTCTCCCCCTCGCTCGCTGCCACCGCAGACCTTCAGCACCCGCTGCTGCCTCCGCTTCGGCCCGCCTGTCGCCCTGGCGGAGCTGCTGTCCCCAGCACCTTCAGAAACTCTGTCTCCACACCTGCCTCAGTTTTCCTTATGGTACTCACCTCCATCTGACTGTACAGGGGGCGTTTATGTGTCTGTTTATTGTGAGTCCCCAGAGGCACAGGGGTAGTTGTCCCATAAATGTTGTTTCATGAGTGAATGAAGGACAGACAGAAAATCTCTGGTCTCACCCCGGCTGCCCCAAATGCAGCCCCCAAACCTGCACCCCCAGCTGCGCCCAACACCTCCCTGCTCTCCCTGTTTGGGAAGGGCCCATGCACAGCCATCACCTCAAGGGACTGTCCCACCAGCCTTGGCAGGTCCTG
The DNA here is from genome assembly GCA_963575035.1 of Avahi laniger. Lineage (NCBI taxonomy): Eukaryota > Metazoa > Chordata > Mammalia > Primates > Indriidae > Avahi > Avahi laniger. Next base: position 13,169 of record CAUYSK010049811.1, on the reverse strand, counting down.
ATGACTGTCCTCAGCTCTAAGGAGGGAGGAAACCCGAGCTGGAGAGAATGCACAGCCTGCCCAAGCTCATGGAGCCGCACCCCCACGGAGGGTGGGGTGGGGCCTCACGATTCCTGGGGCAGCGGCCTACTCTTCTCAGAGGGCCCAGCGGAATGGGAATATTGAGAAATATTGAGGCCCAGTTATGTCGGGGGCGGGGGAGAGGGTGCGCTGCTGCCTGTAGCTTCCCTCCTCCCAGAGCTGGACTCCAGCTCCGCGTGTTCCAGGAAATCCAGGCCACATTTCCCTCCCGGAGCCGCCCAGAGGGACCCTCTGGGGAAAGACACACATTTTTGAGGAAAAGGGGTGGGAGGGGTGTGGGAGAAAAAGTCACCACACATACAAAAAAAAAAAAAGAAAAAACAGTGACTGGGCCAGGAATGTGCCGGAGTGAGCCGGAGCCAAGCCTCCTGTCACATACACAGCTGTGCCGGCCAGGGCGGGGCACAGGGCGCAGGCGGGGCCAGGTCACTCTCGGGACAGGACACCAGCTGCCAACCTGCTCCTGGCGGGTGGGGGGGCTCCCTGCCCCTCGCCCGGTGGGGGAAGAGCTGGAAAATAACCTGTGCCAGGGGTCAGAACGCTGGCCTCTGCCACCACCGCTGCCCCAGGGCGGAATGAGCAGAGTGCATTCTCCAGCCTGGGCCTCAGTTTCCCCATCTATGTAATGACAAGGTTTGGAGAAATGCTAAGACGGGGTGACTTTTCAATAAGAGACTGATTCAACAAAATGAGGGGCAGCCACACTCTTTAGCAGAGGTTCTCAACCTGGGATCCAGAACTCAGGGACTCCATGAACTTGGATGAGAAAAAAGTAACAACTTTATATTCTAACTCAAATCCAGCATCTCCTTCAAGTATGAACGTGGCCCACGAGCCCAGGTAGGGTCAGCAGTGACTTTATCACGACGGAAGTTGAAGATACTTTCATGTTACATCACAGTGGTCGCGGACACCACCACACGTTGTTATACTCATTGTGACCAGAGACCTGCTTCTATTGATACAAATAAATCTTGGTATTTAATGTGCTAATAAAGAAGCTCACAAACTCTTGTTAAAATATTATAGTAATAGCATTTCAGTAAATAGGTTTCCTTTGAAATCCTATACACTTTGTTTTATGCATTTAAAAAACATTACAAGAAGGAGTTATCCCTTCACCAGATTCCAAAGAGGTCCGTCATATGAAAAGCTATTAATAAAAATTCCACTTTAAATGTAGTCATTTTTATTTTTAAATGGGGAAGGACTATGCATACCATCCAGAACAATGTCAAAGTACATGGTCAAATGCAGTACAAAAAGCGAGACGCAGAGCGGTGAGTACAGCACACCACTGTTTGTGTAAGGACCAGTCTGGGTGCCTAAGTTTGCTCAATACATACAAAATACATGCAGGGAGCCCCATACTGGCAATACTGGTCACGTCCAAGGTCAGAGGGAGATCTGTCACTGAATACCTTGAGCGCTGATTTTTTTTCTTCATGTACATACACATTCAGAGTCAAGTTTCTGGGAAGACGGCTATGGCTGCAGTGGAAAGCAGTTCTTGAATCTTTCCAAATCCCCACACAAAAATGGGCAAATCAACTAGGTCACAAAACCAAAACCCCATTTACAACAAAACTAGGTGACAAAGTGTCCTCGCAAATCTCCAAATCCAAGCCGTGGAGACAAACCAGCCTGCTGTCAGGGTCCGTGTGGGAGAACACTAACGCTGTGGTTGTTTCTGGGGGATACACGGATTAATAATAAGGTCTCAGGCTCTGCTCTAGGGCCCAAGGTTAGTGGGAGACACAGATAATCACAGGAACATGTAAAATTGTGATAGTGACAAAAAGCATTCTAAGAGCTCAAGATTTTGAAAGTATGTGAAAGTATGTGAAAGAATCTGTGTTTGAAATATTTTATGGTTAAAAAAGAAAAGAACAAAGGAACAAAGAAAAAGAAAAGGAGCCTGGTAGACAGACAGACAGACACATGCCAGTAACTCCTTTGCAGGGCCCAACCCAGTGGCCGCAGGTGGCACTGAGGACAGCTGCCCATCAGCTTGGGCTCGAGGGGAACGACCCAGCCTCCAGCTCAGGCTGCAATACCCACTGTCCGGTGTCTTCCTTCGCAATGAATCATGTGTTTGTAGACTAAAAGGCAGGGTTATCCCAGTCAGGAAGTCCTTGGAGTCATCGGCATGGAAGCAGCCCCTTAAAGCGGAAAAAACACAGCCCTCAGACGCTGGAGACATGGGTTCAAGTCCCCGCCGGGCCACATCATTTACATGTGAACTCACCGATCTCAGAGGCTAGAGGGCAGGCACCTGCCCAGGCTCACACACAGACATGCAGACACTTCTCAATTCCCAGCTAAGCTCTCCCAGCGCTGCCATTTGGAGAGAACTAGAAGTCCTTGGCAACCCCTAATGGCAGGAGTGAGGCTGAAGGCGTGTGTTGTGTCCTCTCTCACTCAGGCAGTGTCAACCCACAGCAGGACAAGACACGTCGCTGGCAACTCCGGCCAGCTTCTGTTGGCTCTCAAGAATAACCCCAGCAGGTAAGTAGCCTTATCCCCATTTTAAAGATGAGGAAATTGAGGCTCAGGGAGTAGGAAAAGGAGACCTAAGGTTACACAGCCCTAATATGCTTTGTTCAGGGGGCCACCTTGGTCCCCAGGGCAGCCCTGTCCCGGCAACCCCAACCCCGAGCCAAGCCTGGAGGCCCTGCTGTCTCCCTGTGAACAGGCCTATTTTTAGTGTCTGCAGCAGGGGCTAGGGGCCGAAGCCAGGAGTGACAATGGGGGGAAGGGGGTGGGGCTGCTGGCGGCCGCCCCCGCACCCAGCAGCCGCCCCATTTCCTCGAGGAACCAGGCTGCGCACAATACAAGGAAAGCCGAATGGGGAGCGGCTGGGGGCTCCTGGGGGGGCTGACCTGGCCCATCTAGGGCAGCTGGGGGCCTGGAGGAGGCCTCTGGACCGGGGGAAATGGACCATTAGTCCAGCTGCCCGGCCCACGCAGAAGTGATCGTTCATGCTCTACACGTGTGCACACACACGCACAACACATTCACCTTAATCTCTCTAACACACACACACACACACACACACACACACACACACACACACACACACGGGTCTTTTATTCACTCCTTGGCCAGGGCATGGCCTCACCCCCAGCCTCAGAGGCAGAGAACTGGGCCCTGGGGACCCAGGGAGGGGAGATCCTGCAGAGGCTGAGCAGAAATTTATTCATCTGGGGACCAGGTGGGAGTTGCTGCCATGAGCACCCCAGGCACCCTGTCAAGGCCGGGAAAGGTCCTGGCCTGAGGCTAGGGCTCCAGTCGAGGGAGACTGTATAACACCAGCAGGAAGGCCGTTCCCCACCACAGCCTTCCCTGCCCCTCTGCAAAGCAGGGTCCAGTTCTGTCTAGGCACGGGCCCTGAACTGAATTTGATGCCTGAGATTCTCAAGTGTTCTCCCGAGGCTGAGGGTAGGACATTGCTGCCCCCATCCCCAGCCTGCCAGCCAGGGCAGATGGAACTCTGGTCCGTGCCTCTGAAGCTCTGAGAGCAAGGACAGTGGCATTCTTGTCTGCCATCCCACCCCCAGAACCAAGCACAGTGCCCGGCACACATAAATTCCTGCAGGACGCCGCCCCCCTCCTGGAGGCCTCTCCTCCGCCCTTTGCCAGGGACAAGGTTATCTTGTTGGACCTTCTTGTCCCCTGGTGAGGCAGACTCATTCATCTCCACTTTGAGGGCAAGAAAACTGAGACTCAGAGAGGGCATGTGGCTCGCTGAAGATCACACAATGGGCAGCAGCAGAGGCTGGCTCAGGTCTAGACTGGGGCTCCCCAGCTGGGTCCCCACAATCCCACGGCACCCCTGACCATCAGCTCCCAAGTCTGAAACTGATGTCCATGACATGGCTAAATAGGATTTCCTGCCATCGTGGTGCAGCTGAAGGATGAAGGGGGCAGCTGGCTGGGGAGACGGGATGGGATTCCAGGTGTCTGCTAGAGGAGGGGCCCACTGGACCAGCTGCTGGACCCAAAGCAGGAGATGGATAAAACGATGCCTTAGATTTTATGTTAATTATATCCTGATACAGTTGATTTGTTAAAATGAGCACTGTCCTCTGAACCTTGAGAATGTTATGACTGCATTCTTTCCGGTAAGGGATGCCTTGTCTCAGACGTTTCACAAGACCCGACACTGAGATTGCATAGGTGTCTGCCTAACTTATTTCCAGGGGTGGAGAGCCCTGCAAAGAGAATGTGGGCTGTGGTTTATCGGGCACGTGCTGCGGGCAGCGCTGAGCCCTATTCATGAGAAACTCATTCATGATCCCCACTTCACAGAAGAGGAAAAGAATGGGAGATGGTATTGAACTTGATAGCCTGGCTCCAGAGCCCCCGTTCCCCACCCTACGCCATCCTGGGTGTGAGTGCCGGGGCCACTGTTCAGCCTTCCTGTTGTTTTCTCATTTCTGGCTTCAAATTTTTCCCACCCCTTCCACAAAACAAAAACCCAGCAGGAGTGCAGACATACCCTCCTAAGAAGGCAGTTTGGTGCTGTCACCTGGAGGTCCCCAAAGGGGGCTCACATCCATCCTAGGCAGTTTGTCAACATGCTCCTCCAAACACCTGTGGCCAGCTTATTCCATTTCCTGTCGTGTGACCTGGGACATGTAGTCACACTTGCCTCCACTTATTCATCTGTCAAATGAGGATAAAAATACCATCTACCCTTAACGGGTATGAGGTTTTCTTTGGGGGTGATGAAAATGTTTTGGAACTAGATAGAGGAATCGTTGTGCAACTTGTGAATGTACTAAATGCCACTGAATTGTACCCTTTCAAATGGTTGGTTTATGTTATGTGAATTTCACCTCCATTAAAGAAATCTATCCAGATCCAAATAGATACAAATGTACAAGAAAACGTGATCTACCTCAAAGCTTCATTGAGAGTTAAAAGAGCATTAAACATCAAGCACTTAGACCAGTGCCTGACCCATAGTAAGCATGCAATAAATATTTCTGTTTCCACTGGTATTTAGCAACCCAGATTGTTGGCCAAACTGCCATCCTCACCGGCTAGCAGCTGTGCCTGCCTCCTGGTGAGGTGGGCTCCCTGCTTCAACCCCTGCCTGCCCATCCCCCAGTCTTCTCCAGAGCATCTCTCAGGGGATCCTGACAAAACCCGGGTCAGAGTACACATCCCTCTGCTCAAATCCCTCCAATGTGCATGTCACGGTTCCTACGGTGCCGGCCCTCATCTTCCATCACTCCCTCCTCACCTGCCACCAGCCACGCTGGCCTCCTGGCCTTGCCTCCCACACCCCCATGCCAGACGTGTTCTTGCCTCAGGGCATTTGCACTGGCTGTTCCCTCTGCCTGGAAGGCTCTTCCCCCAGCTTCACACAGCTGCTGCCTCACCTCCTTCAGGTCTCTGCTCAAATATCACCTCCTTGGAGAGGCCCTCCTTGACCACCCTCACAAAATAGTTCTGCTCCAACCCACCAGCTTTATAGCGTAAAGTGACACAGTACGCTAATTTGTTTTCTGCTTTTTTGTTTGTTTGTTTTATTGTCTGTCTCTTTCCTGAGATTGGAGGCTCCTTGAGGAAGGAATTGACCCTTTTCAGAGGGACTTTGTTTCCTGCTGGAGCCCAGCCTGGCGCAGGGTGAGCCTTCCATAGATGTCTGTGGAGTGAATGAACGCATGCTCCGAACAGTGCCCTCTGGCCATTCAGCTGGACTCAGAGTGTGTGAGCCCCCAGGGCTGGAACCCTGGACTCATCCAGTGGCCCCAGCCTCCCCTAACACAGGAGCAATTGGGCTCTATTGAGGAAAACCCTCTGCCCAGTTCAGAGTCCTGCCCCCTGCTGAGGCACTGGGACTCAGAACCCTGGGCTGAGGGCCCAGCCCCCGCCCGCCCCATCCTTAGTTCTCTCCCTTGGGACTTGGGACTTTGCTTCCTTCCTATGCAGCTGCTCCTTCCACCTCCCAGACTCTTCCCTTCCTCCTCCTCTTGGCCCTAGTACATCTCCTCAGGGCTTTGTCTCACCCCTCAGCTGCTCTGGGCGTAAGGGGGTACTTGCGTCCATCCCCTCCTTCCCCGCCTTCCTGGCTCGAGTCCTAGAGCCTTCCCTCAGGCTCAGCCCCCCACCCAGCCTCCCTCTCCCTGCAGCCACTTCTGGGGGGCATCGGAGGAATGGGGTGGCCAGAGGAGCCTCAGGTCCCTCCAAAGGCCGCTCAGCCTCTGACTTAGGACCTGGCTCTCTGTGTTCCACTTCCAGCTCTGCCACTTGCTAGCTGGACAGTCTTAAGCAAGTCGCTTGACTTCTGTATGCCTCGGTTTTCTTAGCTGAAAAATCGGGGTCAAGGCCAACACCTACTTCGAAGTGTTTTGGAGGAATGAAATACGGCATGTCAAGCACCTAGCAGAGCGGTTGACATGCAGAGAACTTGTCTTAACACGAGGACACGATGCAATACTGTGGAAGGACTTCGTAAATGGCAAAGCCCTGAGCCACCCTGGATGTGTATTTGTGTCATGTTTCTGACCCAACAAACCTAGAACTCTGAGAGGGAACCTCCCAGTGACCCCTAACCTATCTCAAATGTTATCTACCATCATCAGCCTTAACATTACATGATTGCTAACATCTTAGGTTTCGGAAAGGCCACAGTCATGGGCCCATCTCCTTTGAGAATGGAGGTAAGGGCCCATGGAAAACTGGAATATCACCCCTCCATCTGCACCCATTGTCCTCTGGGGCCCTCCCAATACCCCAAACCAGGAAGAGTCATTATTCTTCCATTCTACAGATCCAGACACTGGAGCCCAGAGAGCTGACCCCAAAACCCCAGCCACATCCCTGTCCCTGGCTGGCAGACTGGTGGCCTTGTCCAGCCCTCCACACCTGTACCCCCCGGGCACCCACTGGGGACTCCTTTGATCTCTTCCACACTTCTTCCCAGCAACCGCCCCTCTCCCAGCTTTTTCCCAGGCATGTTGGCTGCCACACTGCAGGAAAATTTCTTCCTTGAGGCCACAGTGTTTTATTATGAAAACAGAATAAAATCTTCGAAAATAGCCAAGTTCAGTGGCTCATGCCTATAATCATAGCACTTTGGGAGGCAAAGGCAGGAGGATCACTTGAGCTCCGGAGTTCAAGACCAGCCTGAGCATATAGAGACCCCATCTCTACTAAAATAGAAAAATTATCAGGGCTTGGTGGCACACACGTGTAATCCCAGCTACTCGGGAGGTTGAAGAAGGAGAATAGTTTGAGCCAAGGAGTTTGAGGTTGCTGTGAGCTATGATGACACCACTGCACTCTACCCAGGATGACAGAGTGAGACTCTGTCTCAAAAAAAAAAAAAAAAAAAATGACAAACTTAGAAACAAAAACAATCCTTTCTAATTTAATGAAAAATTTGTTATTTTTTTATTGTTTTTTGAGCATGAGTTATATGCAGCTTGAAAAATAGTTCTTGCAGCTCACAAGGTGAAGATATGTGTGAGTTACATATGCTTCACAAGGCCCGGGCTCAAAACTAATGTGAGTTAAATACAACTCACAGGGCAGTTAATGTGTTAAAAAGTTCCCAGTGCAGCTCTGGGCACGAGGGTGTGACATCACGGTAGGACTGGGGGCTCTAAGGTCAGGCAGACCCGGGGTCAAGGGCCAGCTTCGCCACTTTTGCCCATGGAGACGAGGATTGTCCATCTCTAAGCCTCACTTGTCCCATCTGGAAAACAGGGATGATCAGTCCCTCTCACAAAGACAGTGCTAGTACCAAAGCTTCACTTTTTAAAAAGTTAAAAACATGGCGCTCATGCAAATAAAAACTGAGCATGTGCCAAAATTGCATATAACTCATTAGCATTTACTCAGCAACAGGACAGTGAAGCTAGTTCAAACGGTGTGAGAGTCTGAAATATTTACAGTCAGTGGAAGACAAAATGCTGAAATCAGATTGCAAATGAAACTGGCTAAGGTCCTACAGGACAACAAAGCTGTAACCTTTGGGGCTGTCTTTTCTGCTGGACAAAAATCATTTGCCAGTTAAATATATGACAGAACGTGCAAGCTCCCTAAATTTGGGCCCCAGTAAGTGAGTAAATGACAAGTCGAACAAAGATCTATTCCTCTAGAGAGTTAGATGACCCTTGGGTGGGCCCATTGGACAATGCTCCAGCATGTTACTGAAAAGATATGCAGCCCTCATTTTGCATTATTTCCAAGTTTTGGGCAATTTTGTCTTAACCTGAGGATGCGATGCAATAACTGGGGTAGAAGGGATTTATACACTTTTAAGTGCCGAATGCCCTTGGCTTGTTACTTGTGTGAGGTCTCTGCCCACCAAACCCAGGACTCCGGAGGGAGTCCCTCTAGCCCTTACACTATCCAAATGAGGTGCACAGTGAGCAGGAACCCTCAGAAGATGGTAAACTGTTTGCAGAGCTGATCTCATCTTCATTTCCTTCCAGAGCACGCTCAACATCAGGGCTAGGACTAGCATGAGGCCATGCTGGACATCCACAGCCCAGAAGCACCCAGTACGTGAGGCCCTGCTCACCTGCAGACTCTCTGGGAGAGCCCAGACAGGGCTCTAGTTTCGTTTATTCAACAATTATTTCCTGGGCACTTACTTGGTGCCAGGCACTGTCCTGGCACTTGGGATGAGGCAGAAAACTCAGAAGACTCAGTTCCTGCCCTCCAGGGCCTAGAATCTACACAGGAGACAGACAAATAACCATGATAGTAACAAATAATGACAAGTTGCCACAAGTACGGAAAAGAAAAAAAATAGAGATTTATAGGAGCAGGGCCACCGGCTTTAGAGAGAATGGCCAGGGAAATCCTTGACGAGGAGACATTTGAGTTGAGGCATGAGGAAAGCGAGGATGCCAGATGATGGAAATTGGGGGAGAGGCTTCCCAAGCATGAGCAAAGGCCCTGGGGCAGGAACAGGCTTCAAGGAACAGAGAGAAACAGGGTAGCCATTGTTCAGAGAGCAGCAACAGATGAGAAGGGATAAGAAGGCAGGCTCTTGTACTGTGGAGAGGGTGGAGGAAAAATCTGGACGAGACCTGGATTTTATTCTAAATGTGATGGGAAGTGTACGCAGTGTTTTGGTCAGACACCTCAATCACAGTGGCATAAAGGTGGTTTCTGCCTCAGGGCTCCAATCAGGGGATCTCAAAGTGAGGTCACTGAACCCACAGCATCTGCGTCACCTGAATCTTGTTAGAAATGCAGATTCTTGGGCTCCACCCCAGACCTACAGATCAGACACCCTAGGGGTGGGGCCCAGCAATCTCTTTTAACGATCAGCCCTCCTGGAATCAATAACCCGCAAGTGAGAAACGTGACTCAGAGTCGCCATCTTGTGGTACTTTGTGGGAACGACAGCATGGCAGAACCTTCCACCACCTGCCCTTTGACTCCAAGGAGAACGAGACCTGCTGAAAGCACCCCAGACCATGGTCACCGGCCGCAGAGTGGGCTTTAGAGTGTGCTCGTCCCCTTTTCTCACTTTCAAGGACACACAACGTAGGAAGGCTTCCCCGGTGAATACTCTTCACGTTCTCTCCCTGCCACAGTAAGATAAAACCCGAGTTCCTTACACAGTGTGGCCTCTCCAGACCTCTCTGTTCATTTCCTCTCCCTTCTCTCTCACTCCCTGCCAGCCACACTGCCCTCCATCTATGACCTGCCTTCTTTTTCTTCATCGTTGACATCATCTTATGTATTTATTTGATTTTTGTCTGTCTCCCTCATGAGACTTCGAGCTCCAATGAGGCAAAGATCTCTGTTCTGTGCACTGTTGAATCCCCAGTACAAACAGCAGGTGTTCGATAAATAGTTACTGATTGAATACACTCTATGAGGCAGGGATTAGCACCCTTTTCCCTGCCAATGGGAAAACTGAGGCTCAGCAAAGTGATGTGACTTGCTCAAGTCCTCACAATGAGTGAGTGGCTAGAATCTAGATTTGAAGCAAGATTTCTGGAAGCTGAAATGTGAGCTGTGTCCACGGTGGCATCTTGAGGTTCCTGATGCTGGGGATTATTATTAATATTTTGCCTTAGTATGGTACGGTTGCTACAACTGATGAACCGATATTGATACATTATTATTAACTAAAACCCACAGTTTGCATTAGGGTTTACTCTTTGTGTTGTGCAGTTCTGCGGGTTTTGACAAATACATAATATCCTGTATCTACCATTACAGTATCATATAGAAGAGTTTCACTGACCTCCAAATGCCCTGTGCTCCAGCTGTTCATTCCTCCCTGCCCTCCCCGAACCCTGGCAACCACTGATCTTTTTATCGTCTCCATAGTATTGCTTCAGAGAGGGGAAGCGACCTGCCCAGGGCTAAATGGAGGTGATGGGATGATCCTCTAGGGACAAGCTCCACTTGCCCAGCAAGGTACCCATGGTTCTTTCAAAGCCCAATCCAAGACTCACAGGTCACCAGGCAAAAGTCAGAGGTCACTTGCCCTGGCTGCCCATCCCCCAATCCAACCACCCACACGTGACCCCATAGTGTAGAAGTATCTATTAATAAAAGCCTCCAGTGGGTGGGAGAGCTGGAGAGCTGTCCTGGAAGCAGGGGGCCTCAGTTTGTCTGTGACGGACTCCAGCTCTGAGACAGGTCCCACATCAACCCACTCCTCTCCATCGCCACTGCTTCCCTCCGAGCCCATGCCACTGTCACCTCTCTCCTGGACCGCCTGCTGCCTCTCTTCCTCCCTGCTCCCCACCCAGCAGTTAAGGAAATATTTTATAAATGTAAAGTAATATTAAGTTACTCCCCTGCTTAAACCTTCCATGGCTCCCCATTGCTCTTAAGCCAAAATCTTCTAATGTGATGTACAGGAAGGACTTTGCCCACCTCTCCCATCTCATTTCCCACAATGTTCTGTCACATCTTCCACCCTCCCCATGCATGTTCAGGCCGCATTGGCCTCCTTGGTGTGCCTTTAACACACCAGGTATGCTCCTATCTCAGGACCTTTGCCCCTGCTGTTGCTCTTCCTTAGTCAGCCCATATGCCACCGCCTCCTCCCCCTCCCTGCACTAGGTCAGCTTTCCCACTCATGCACGCTCATCTCTCTCCTAGCAATAATCCCGGCTCTCAGTGATAGATGGTCTGAATATCTTCTCCCCACTTGACTGAGCTCCACTGGGCCGGGAACACCGACTTGATTCCCTCTGTGTGCTGAGAACCTAGAAAAGTGTCTGCCCCAGAGTGAGTGCTCAGGAAGGAACTGCTGAATGCCAGATGCGGGCATGGATGAACGGCTGCCCCAAAAAGAGGGACGGCCCATCTCCTCCGCCATGCGTGCTAAGACATCAAAGACGGTTTGAAGGGAAGGAAGAAACTGGAGGCGGAGGATGGAAGGCAGAGAGAATCCCAGGTACAATTCAACTCCGTTCACTAGTCAGCATGAGGCTACTCATGTACTGGGAACAGGTTTCATATGCCGGCTGGTGAGAGAACAAGCTTTGAGCCATCCTGCCTGGGTTCAGAGCCCAACTCATGACTCACCAGCTATGCAAGCTTGGGTAAATCACAAACCCTCTCTGAACCTTGGTGTCCCCTCATCCTCACTTCCCTCCTTGCAGATTAAAGCCCCTGGCATATGTTTATCCCCATTGTGCTATACACACTCAAGAGATCCCTGCCCCTCTCTGGCTAAACACCTGTTGATGGAGGCCAACTCTCTGTCCCTCCGTGCTTGCCCCCAGCAGTGGAATGTGGCTAGAAAAAAACGCTCCCCCATATTGACCGGTCTCTCTTTACTTACATGATGGCTAGCCTCGGTGCAATCTTCAATGCTGCCTGACAATCACACTAAGGTTCCCTTGGTCCATTCATTCTACCCATGCAATTCCTTCCGGCTGCTTCTCAAACCTCCACCACCTTCTCCCCCATTCCCACTCTCGACTGAGGACTTTGCTTCCTATTTGGCAGGAAAAATTGCAGCAACCAGAAAGCATGCCCACAAGCTTCCACCGCCCAGCCGCCCACCTACTGCTCTCGTGCCCAAGTCCTCTGCCCTCCTTTCTGGGGCTGGGGATGAACTTCCTGGGCTTCCAGTTCAAAACCCCCCACTTGTACACTAGAGTCCCTCCTTCTTTCTTCAGGGTCATGACTCTAGCCACTTTCTTCTGTCCCTTGATCATCAATTTTTTTTTCAGTCTACTGAATTATTCTCATCGGCATAAAAACGTGCTACTGTTTCTGCATTTAAATAACTTCTCTTGACCCCACTTTGCTGTCCACCTACCACACCATCCTCAGTCCTACAGCAAAACTCCTCCAAAAGTCACCTGTACGCGCTGCCTCAGTGTCTCTACTTCTTCTCCTTCCATTCTCTCTTTTTACACTTTTTTTTTACATATAAGGTCACTGAACAGAAAAGTTACAAAATAGTGCAAAGAATCCTTAAATACACATTACCAGATTTTACCACCTTTGCTTTATCATTTCTCTCTCTCCCTCAACCTTGAACTCTTTCACAATAATTTTCAGATATGATTCTCTTTTATCCCTAAATACCAGTGCATATTTTCTAAAAGCAAAGACATTCTCTTACAATAACCAAAACCAGGATATTTTACACTGATGCAAAAACTATTATCTAATCTACAGATCTTATTTAAATTTCACCGGTTGTTCCACTAATATCTTTTATGGTAAAGGGAAAACAATTTTTTCTTGATCTAGGACCTCACATTGCATTCAAGAGTTGTATCTTAGCCGGGCGCGGTGGCTCACGCCTGTAATCCTAGCACTCTGGGAGGCCGAGATGGGCGGATTGTTTGAGCTCAGGAGTTCGAAACCAGCCTGAGCAAGAGCGAGATCCCATCTCTACTAAAAATACAAAGAAATTAATCGGACAACTAAAACTACATAGAAAAAATTAGCCGGGCATGGTGGCTCATGCCTGTAGTCCCAGCTACTCGGGAGGCTGAGGCAGAAGGATTGCTTGAGCCCAGGAGTTTGAGGTTGCTGTGAGCTAGGCTGACGCCACGGCACTCACTCTAGCCCGGGCAACACAGTGAGACTCTGTCTCAAAAAAAAAAAAAAAAAGAGTTGTATCTCTT
>CAUYSK010049808.1:0-13561 GCA_963575035.1 Avahi laniger | reverse complement strand
GAAGACCACCAGTTGGACGCACAGCCCTGTGGTCATGATGACGTGGTAGCGCAGGGGGTGGCAGATGGCCACGTAGCGGTCGTAGGCCATGGAGGCCAGGAGCACACACTCTGTGCACACCAGGGAGCTGAAGAAGTAGAGCTGCGTCATGCACCCGACGAAAGAGATGTGTTTCCGCTGAAGGAGGAAGCCATCCAGCATCTTGGGCATGATGTCACACACGTACCAGATCTCCAAGGTCGACATGGAGCCCAGAAAGTAGTACATGGGCCTGTGGAGGGAGGTGCTGCCCCAGACGGTGAGGATGATGGCCAAGTTCTCCACCAGGACAAAGAGGTAGGTGAGCAGGAACAGGAGGAAGAGCACGTACTGCAGCCCAGGTGCTGTGGGGAAGCCCACGAGCATGAACGTGCTGACCTTGGTGACATTCTCCCCCCTCATCCTTCCATTCTGGGGAGCCGGGGCCTGCCAGACATCAAAGAGCGAGATCAAAGGGCTGCAGGGCAGCTGCAGAGGAGACAAAGTGGAGCTGAACCTTGGGGTGAGTTGTGCCCACAGATGGGGACAGCAGGGGAGAACACTGATTGGTTCATCTCCGGGCATTAAGTGGAAAGCGCCGCGTGCTTGCGTCCGCTGCAGCAATGACGCGGGAGGGAGGAAGAGAGGACGCCGCCGTCAGGCGCAGTAAGGGAGGCTGTCTGCACGGCCCACGGGAGCAGCCCGGTCTCTCTGTTCTGCTGTGGGTTTGAGGCCTGATTTGACACAGCCGTGGACTCCCCAGCCGCCCTAGCGTCCGCTCCCACCACCACCTCAGGCATGTGAATCACGACCACGCTTATTTAATTTAATTTTCCCTTGAAAGTTAGAGATGGCAAGGCTGGCATTGCCCTCTGCAGCGCCAGGGCGTGCCATGGCCTGGACAGGCCTCTATGGGGAAGGTGCACGAGTGTAAGCCAGGCCAGGGGCACCTCCTCCCGGTGGGGAGCTGGGCCGAGCCGCTCTGCCAGTGAGGGAGGTCTTGCTTCCGGGCTGTGTGGCCGCTGCTCCCACCCACCCCAAGCCAACGTGTACACACCATGCTCACTCACACGCACACACATACGCATGCTCACACACCCTTATACACACGTCCAAGTGCACACACTCACATGTACACCCACGCACACACACCCTCACATATGTGCAGGCATATACACCCCACGCGCTCATACACATACATGCATGCACTCACACACACACACTAAACACACTCATGCACGCACACACACACGCTCGCCCACCATCACACACATGGGCAAACACACATGCACGCTCACATGGAGACATCGCTGCCCTTCCAGTTGAAGAAAACCACAGGGCCGGCTGCGAAGTCAGCTGGAGCATGGGGAAACTGAGGCACGGAATGCCTGGACACTACTGGAGCAGAGCCACAGCGGGAGAATGAGCCCAAGAGCCGGGAGAGCAGGTCTCGGGAGCCGCAGAGTGACGGGCACAGCGGTGGGGGAGATGGGCACAGCGGCCAAGCGCACGTCAGTGAGGGGCGCAGGGCTGGGCGCGTCACGGGGCTTCACAGGAAGTGAGGGCAGGTCAGGACGGGCTGCAGGGCGCTGCGGGGGATCTGTGAAGCGAGACCCTCACGCCATTGGTAGGTGGGCTGGGCCTCAGAGCAGACCGGGGTCCCTGGTCTGGAAATATCAAAAACGAACCAAAGGTGTGGCAGGGACGACGTGAGTGCCCTGGCTGGGGAAAGTTTCTGCGAGAACACACCGGCAAAGGGAACACAAAAAGCCAAAGAGAGAAACACGAAGGGAACGAGGATCGGCATTGCAGTTGCTGAAGTGACTTGTCTCCCGGGAGCTCCTGCAGCTGGGCGCACCCGGGGGCTGGGGTCGGGTCCAGGCAACACCGAGGGAGACAAGCGGGGAGCTCTGGGCAGGGCGAGACCCGGAGCTCAAGTCCAGGGGCACGTCCCAGTCCGAGGACAATGGATCCCGGAGGGTGTGGATGCAGAGCGCCCCTAGCAGCCCTGGAAGGTGCTGGCCAGTCAGGGCAGCGGCCTCCAGGTCAGGGCTACCAGCCAATGGGGGGACCTGCCTGGGCTAGACAGCCAGGGAGCACAGAGGGGCCCTGGGGAGGGGCTGCAGGCTCTCAGAGCCAGGCCCACAGGAGGGGACAGAGAGGGGCACTCCGTGGCTGTTTTCACTGGGTGGTTTAGGCACGCAGATGGCGACTTAGGGCAGCTGGAGGGGGCACCCATGCTGAGGCCACAGTACCGGAGGTGGGTCTGGCAGGCTGCAGCGGAGGGCGGAGCGGGGCAGAGATGTGTTCATTTCCTGCAGAATACCCAGAGCGACACTGGCCAGGTGCAGGAGTCGGGCCACCAGGGGCTTCTCAGGGAGCCACTCTCAGGGCAGGGCCATGCAGACTTGCCCTGGGCTGTGAGCAGATGGCTTCCCCCCCAACCCGCCCTCTGGCCTTGGGCTCACTGGCTCCCCTGCGCCCTGCTCCCCGCCTCCTGCTCCCCCGCCCCCTGCCCGGTGCACTCCCAGGCTCAAGCCACACACCTCACCATCCAGGCAAAGCGTCCTCAGGCCGGTTCTGGCCCCCACCCGGGCACCCAGACCTGCTTGTCTCCTGCCGTCCCTGGAATGACTCCTGGCCCATTGCTCAAGCTCGCGGGGTCTGCGTGTCTGTGTCCCAGAGACACTAACTGCAGGGCCCGCCCGACCGCCATGCTGAGGGTGAAACAGACACTGAGCGCTTCAGGTGGGGCCTTGGCACGGTGGGTGCTCAGGCCACATGGGCTGTGACCAGGACGAGGTGTCTGAGTGACACACCTGTGCTGGCCTGTGCAGGGACCCCGGGCGGAGGGCGCACAGCAGAGGGGAGCTCAGGGAAGCTCATTTTCGCTGACGCTCCTGTGGGCACTTCTGGCAATTCCAGTGGCAGCGTTCTGATCTGGACGGGACCGTCCGCGAACGGCCAGGTGCCTACAGCACGAACAGTCGAGACCTCTGAGAACTGAGTCGCCCAGGAATGCACTGACAGGGACGCCCCCAGACCCCGGGATCTCTGCCTCCCCTTCCTGGCCTCTCTCAGTCTGGGCGGAGTCCCCTCCCCGCCAGCGTCTCTGGTGTGCACAGCGATTCTGCCGAGACTGACTCAGTTCATGAGTTTCTCGCATCCTTCTGGCTGGTGGGGCCCTAAATCTGATGGCCGGTGTCCTTACAAGAGACAGAAAAGGTCACACAGAGACACAGGGGAACAGGTCACATGAAGATAGGGGCAGAGAGCGGAGTGATGTGGCCACAAGCCAAGGACCCCGAGAGCCCCCAGAAGCTGGAGGAGGCGGGAAGGACCCTCCCCAGAGATTTAGGAGGGAATGTGGCCCTGACATCTGGATTTTCGCTTTCTGGCCTCCAGAACTGTAACAGACTGAATTTCTTTTGTCATAAGCCCCACCCCGAGTTTTGCAGCAGCCCCAGGACACTGGCACAGGGGGAGGAGGAAGTGAAGAGCAAACAGCCGACCGGTCCTGGCCCAGGTCACTGGAAGGACAAGAGCAGGAGAGGCCGCGTGGGTGCCGCGCTGGGGAAGCCTGGCACCAGCCGCTTGCTGGACGGCCTCAGGGTGACGTAGGGGGGGCTGACTATACAAGTCTGCAGTTGATGGAAGAGTTCTGGGCTGAGAAAGAATCTTCTAGAAAGGAATTGCCAACGTCTGTACTCCCCCTGCTAAGGGTGATCCCTGTGTAAGAATCCACTGGTGACGGCCCTTTCCCTGCCTTCAAATGCCAGCGTGTCGTCCAGAGCTGGGGACCAGCTTCGAGAGCACGTGCTGCGCACCGGGGATCTCAGCCAAACTCACCACCCACTGTAAGCAAGCGCAGAGACAGCCTCCTGCCGTCAGAGGGCCTCGCCGTCTGACCCTGAGCAATGCCTCTCTCTACACCACCGGGGGTGGCTGTGTCCCCTCCCAGCTGAGTGGCCACAGGGGCTTTAAAGTCCACAAGAAGGGGCCCCGGAGGCCCCAGGGGTCCTGAGAAGGCCAGTGGCTCCCGACCGTCGACTGGCTTTGCCTGAGGGTCTCTGGGTCTCGTGCTTTTCCCCCAGGACGGCAGAGGCCCCTGCAGATCTGTGCTGATTATTTGGATAGTAGGAAGTGATCGTTAATGAGTCGGCCACTTCAATAAAATTGTGTTTATTTATTAATTCAGGGCCCCTTACAACACGGTCTCTGTCACCTGAACTTTAGACAAGGGCTGTACTTTCCTTTAAATACACTTTTTGTTTTGGAATAATTTCAGACCTGCAGAAGAGTCGAAAAGAAAGAGAGTCCCTGCAGCCCCCCACCCAGCCTCCCTCAGGGACATCCGGCGTGACCAGCGTGTGCGTCAAAGGGATTGACCTTGGTACACTGCTACGAACTAAACTCGGTTGTGCTGGCTTTCACCTGTTTTTCCTCTAACGTCCTGCCTCTGTTCCGAGTCCCACGCTGCCTTGGGAATGGCTGTTTTTCTAAACTTGGCCTTACCTCCCTGTTTCGGCACGGAGACCGGGAGGCTGGGTGGACTCGAGGGGGAGCCAGGGTTCTCTCACTGCAAACCGTTCTCCACGGTGCTAAGAAGAGAGCGTTTGCCCGGTCAACACGTTCGAACTCGGGTACTGTAAGAAAACCTGAGGAACGTGGAGATCTCCTCACCTCAGTTGGATGTGTCCGGGGGCTGGGAGAGGGCGCTGCGGTGGCTTCTCCCCCGGCTCTGCACCCACCGCCAGCCTGCGGCCGTGTGCACCAACTCTTCCCTGGCACCTGCAAGTGTGTACTCAGCACAGTACCCATAGATACATACTCACACAGCACCCACAGGTGTGTACTCAGCACAGTACCCATAGATACATACACAGCACCCACAGGTGTGTACTCACATGGCACCCACAGGTGTGTACTCACATGGCACCCAAAGGTGTGTACTCACATAGCACCCACAGGTGTGTACTCAGCACAGTACCCACAGATGTGTACTCAGCACAGTACCGTACTCAGAGATATGAGGGCCGTTGATGGAGCACCCAGAGCCATCGTGCTGGGTGCCGGGATCAGACTGTACAGGGCAGTGCCTGCCCCAGACTGGCTGTGGGGAGCACGTGTAGTGGGGGATGCGGATCATATACATTCAGCCCTACCTCCATGCAAGGTGCACAATGCACCCTGAAGTCTCAGCAGAGTGAGCCCATCATCATGACGGAAAGCCCTGGGTCCTACCTGGGGGTCTGGATGCCTTACCGCGAGCCAATGGCTGCAGCTGCCCTGGGAGCGAGAAGCGGCTTCTCCTGGCATAGGTGGCTCCCGGGCTGGCCACAGTCGCTAGATGAGCCTCGAGCATGCTCTTGAGGACTGGCCGCCAGAGCACCTGGAGGAACGGCTTTTCCTGCTGGCGCACGGGGACCCCGGGTCCAATTACCTGCCCTGCTGGCAGAGCTGCCCATGCTACCAATTAGCCGCGGGCCTCTGGGACTGGAGGTCCTGCCAGCCGAGGGCCCCGCAGAGTCCATTTGGGTCCTCCGACCCGCCCTGTGGCCGTCTCCTGCACGCCCACTCGGGAGCTGCGCCCTGGGCCCCGGGGCCTGGCAGCCCGCGCACCAGGGAAGCACCCATTGGCCACAGGCAGCCCGTTCTGGCCTCGGTTTCCTCTCCGGCCTCCGTTCCTCCGGCCTCCCCTGACCCCCACCCTTCCTCTGCTAACCGCCCATCTACTCTCTCCCTTCATGATATCCACTGTTTCGGCTCCCACATATGAGTGAAAACACGTGATATTTGTGTTTCTGTGCTTGGCTTATTTCCCTTAACATAGTGACTTCCAGTGCCATCCATATCGTTGCAAATGACAGGATTTCATTCTCTTCTGTGGCTGAACAGTATTCGTGGTGCATACGTGCCACATTGGCTTCATCCATTCGTCCATTGATGGGCGCTAGGGGGACTCCATATTCTGGCTCTTGTGGATAGTGCCGTAATGAACATGGGCATGCAGGAATCCTTCCGTATGTCGATTTTCTTTCTTTTGGATATATCCACAGTAGCGGAATTGCTGGATCACGGGGAAGTTCTGTTTTTAGTTTTCTGAGGAACCTATGCCCTGTTCTCCACAGTAACTGCACGAATTTGCATTCCCTCCAACAGTGCATGAGGGTTCCCCTTTCTCCACATCCTCACCAGCATCTGTTATTGCCTGCCTTCCTGATGAAAGCCCCTTCACGGGGGTGAGATGATATCCCACTCTAGTTAGATTTGCATTTCTCTGATGATTCGTGATGTTGAGCATCTTTTCATATACCTGTTGGCCATTGGTATGTCTTCTTTTGAAAAATATATGTTCATATCTTTTGCTCATTTTTAATTGGATTCTTTGTTTTTTGCTATTGATTTGTTTGAGCTTCTTATACATTCTGGTTATTCATCCTTTATCAGACGGATAGGGTGCAAATATTGTCTCCCCTTCTGTGGGCTCTCTCTTCACTTTGTTGATTGTTTCCTCTGCTGTGCAGAAGCTTTTTAGCTTGACGTAATCTCATTTGTCTACTTTTGCTTTGGTTCCCTGCGCTTTTGAGGTTTTATACAAAAAAGTCCTCACCCAGACCAATGTCCTGGAGCAATTCTCGAATGTTCGCTTCTGGCACTTCTGGGGTTTCAGGTCTTAGATTTGATCCCACTGTAAATGGGATTGCTTTCTTGATTTTTTTTTTTTTTGGTCATTTCCTGTTGGCGTATATAAAATGTTACTGATTTTCATATGTTGATTTTGTATCCTGCTACTTTACTGAATTTGTTCATCACTTCTAACAGTTTTTTTGTGGAGTCCTTAGGTTTCTCTAAGTATCAGATCATGTCACCTGCGAACAAGACTAATTTAACTTCTTCCATTCTAATTTGTATGCCCTTTATTTCTTTCTCTTGCCTAATTGCTCTGGCCAGGACTTC
The DNA here is from genome assembly GCA_963575035.1 of Avahi laniger. Lineage (NCBI taxonomy): Eukaryota > Metazoa > Chordata > Mammalia > Primates > Indriidae > Avahi > Avahi laniger. Next base: position 6,583 of record CAUYSK010049808.1, on the reverse strand, counting down.
CACTATTATGTTGAATGAAAGGGGTGAAAGTGAGCATCCTTGTCTTGTTCCAGATCTTAGAGGCAATGTTTTTCCATTATTCCCCATTCAGCTATCATGTATGGCCTTTATTATTTTGAGGTATGTTCCTTCTACACCTAGTTTGTTGAGGGTTTTTATCATAAAGAGGTGATAAATTTTATCGAATGCTTTTTCAGCATATATTGAAATGATCATATGGTTTTTGTTTTTGGCTCTGTTAATGTGATGTATCGCATTCATTGCTTTGTGTTTGTTGAACCATCCTTGCATCCTTGGAATGATTCCCACTTAATCATGGTGAATGATCTTTTCAGTGTGCTGTTGAATTTTGTTTGCTAGTATTTTGTTGAGAATTTTTGCGTCTATGTTCATTAGGGATATTGGCCTGTAGGTTTTTGTTTGTTTGTTTGTTTTCTCCTTGCCTGATTTTGGCATTTAAGATGATGCTGGCCTAACAGAATGAGTTTGGGAGTGTTCCCTTCTCTTCCATTTTTGAAGACTTTGAGTAGAATTGGTATTAGTTCTTAAATGTTTGATAGAATTCAGCAGTGAAGCCATCAGGTTCTGGGCTTCACTTTGATGGGAACTTTTTATCATGGCTTCAATCTCATTACTCACAATTGGTTTACTGAGGTTTTCTATGTCTTCATGGTTCAATCTTGGTAGGTTGTATGCGTCCAGGAATTTATGTATTTCTTCTGGGTTTTCCAGTTTGTTGGCCCATGGTTGTTTGTAATAGTCTCTAATGATTCTTTGCATTTCTGAATTCTCAGCGGTTATGTCTCCTTTATTCATTTCTGATTTTATTAATTTGGATCTTCTCTCTTTTTTCTTACTCTAGATAAAAGTTTTCTGATTTTGTTTATCTTTTCAAAAAACCAAATTTTCATTTGTAGATCTTCTATATTGTTTTTTAGTCTCAATTTTATTTATTTCTGCTCTGATCTTTATTATTTCTTTTCTTCTACTAATTTTGGGTTTGGTTTGTTCTTGCTTTTCTAGTTCCTTGAGGTGCATCATTAGGTTGTTTATTTGAAGTCTTTCTACTTTTTGGATTAGGTTTTTATTGCTATAAATTTCCTTCTTACTATTGCTTTTCTCCTATCCCATAGACTTTGGTATGATGTACTTCCATTTTCACTTGTTGCAAGGAATTTTTTAATTTCCTTCTGAATTTCTTCATAGATGCATCAGTTGTTCAGGAGCATGTTGTTTAATTTCCACGTGTTCATGTATTTTCAGAGGTTCCCCTTATTATTGATTTCTAGTTTTATTCTGTTGTGGTCAGAAAAGATACTTGATATGATTTCTACTTTTTTGAATTTGTTGAGACTTTTTTAATGGCCTAAGATATGGTCTGTTCTGGAGTATCTTCCATGTCTGATTAAAAGAATGTGTATTCTGCACTAGTTCGGTGAAATGTTATGTAAATGTCAGTTAGGCTTATTTGGTCTTGTGTGTCGTTTAAATGTTTCTTTGTTGATTTTCCATCTGAATGATGTGTCCATTACTGAGAGGTGGGTGTTGTAGTCTATTTCTCTCTTTAGATCTATTAAAGTTTGCTTTATATATTTGGGAACTCTGGTGTTTGGGTGCACAGATATTTATAGTTATTATATCCTCTTATTAAATTGATCATTTTATCATTATTAGTGCACTTTTTTCCTCTCTACCATCTTTTATTTGTAATCTATTTTATCTGGTGTAAGTATAGATTCTCCCGCTCTTCATTGATTTCCAGTTGTATGGAATATCTTTTTCCACTCTTTCACTTTCAGCCTGTGTGTGTCTTTATAGGTGAAGGGGGTTTCTTGTATGCAGCATATAATTGAGTCTTGCCTCTTTATCCGTGTAGCCACTGTGTGCTGTGTAAGTGGAGAATTGAGTCTGATTACATTCGGTGTTATTATTGATAATTAAGGGCTTACTACTACCATTTTGTTGCTTGTTTTCCAGTTGTTTTATAACTCCTTTTCTTTTTTCTTCCTTTCTTCCTTTGCAATTAAGTGATTTTTTCCCCCTCTGGTAGCATGTTTTAATTTGTTGCTTTTTATTTTTAGCAAATCTATTACAGGTTTTTGCATTGTAGTTACCATGAGGCTTACAAAAAATATAGATATTAAAAATGATTTTAATGAATGACAAGTTATCTTAGATCACAAAGAAAACAATATAAAAACATAAAGAAAAAGTGAAAAAAACTTCTACACTTTAACTCCGTCTCCCCTCACATTTTGACTTTATGTTGTCTCAATTTACATATTTGTATATTGCCTATCTCTTAAGAGGTTTCTGTAGACATTATTGTTTTTGATAGATTTGTCTTTTGGACTTTATACTAGTGTTATGAGTGGATTGCACACCACAATTACAGTCTTAGAATATTCTGGATTTGTCTGTATACTTAATTTTATCAGTGGGTTTTATACATTCAAATGTTTACTTTTTGTGCATCAGTGTTTTTTTTTTTTTGAGATTAAATAATTCCATTAAGCATTTCTTGCAAGACATGTTTGGTGGTGGTGAATTCTCTCAGCTTTCGTTTGTCTAGGAAAGATGTTATCTCCTCTTCATAGATGAAGGATAGCTTTGCTGGGTATAGTATTCTTGGATGGCAGTTTCTTTCTTTCAGCACTGTGAAAATGTCCCATTCCCTCCTGGCCTGTATGGCTTCCATTAAGAAGTCTGTTGCCAGAAGAACTGGAGCTCCTTTGTACATTATTTGCTTCTTTTCTCTTACTACTTTTAGGATCCTTTCTTTGTCCTTGACCTTTAAGAGTTTGATTATTTGGGCCATTTTTTGGCTGACTGCAGCTGTTGTATTTTTATTTTGTCAGCTCATATCCCTGAATGCCACTAAGAGTATTTCACTTGTTTATTTTGTGTATTTCTCTCTTATGTAATAGAGTGTAAACTGCACGAGGGCTGGGATTTATGTCTATTTTATTTACCATTTTATTTACCATTTACCTAAAGTGCCTAGACTAGTGTCTGGCACATAGTAGGTGCTTAGATGAATGAATAAGTGAACGAATGAATAACTCCTTTAGTCATAACCAAGGAAGTGTGTGGATAGAGGAGATGGAAAGGTTTCATAGGAGAATCAATCATTTCCTGGGTTGTGGGGGTGGGGAAATGGGCTCTCAGGAGCCCTGAGGATGGCCCTGGCAGCAGTAGCATTGCTCCAAGCCTGTTCCAAGTCCCTGGACTATGGAACATCACAGGATGGTCTTACCTGGTCTCCTGCTCTTCCTCTAAATAACATAGGTCCATGGGGTCTGACCAAGCAGGGAAAATGGTGAGTGGGGACCCAGATGAGCAACTGCACATGAAAGAGGCAGATCCAGGCCATGACTCCCAGGAGGCTTGGGAGGGAATTCCCAGTGTGGGCAGTATAGAGGCTCAGTGTTCACTCTGTGTTGACTGGTGGGGCACAGAAGGGCAGTCAACTCTGGAAAGGACACAAGCTGGGGGTAGACGGTCAGTGTGCTCCTGAACAACAACATGGGGATAGAAGAGCATCCTAGAGCTTGGCAGAGGGGCAGGATTGATGATTTTTAACAGGGTGCACAGGGTACACAAAGGCTCTGCATGTGGGTACAAAAATTCAGTTGGAATTAGTACAGATGAGGGAAACCAATTTTTCCTTGCCTCAGATAAAGGTGGATTTTAGACATTCATTCGTTCTCCATAGTAGGACATGTAGTAGTGGCCAGAGCTGCAAGGTGATGGACACCTGCCCAAAGAGCTGCTCCAATATGACCAAGTTCCTAGGAGGTCTGGAGGGTACCCCCTCCCAGAGGGTTGGAGCAGACCTGGGGGCCTGGCCACAGGGCAGGAGATTGTCTGGTCCAGAGGAGGAGTGGGTTTCAGAATCCTGTGTAATCTGAGGGTTTTGTGATTCTTGACTACAAAGCAGTTTCTGTACTTACTCAAAACCAGACTCACAAGGCCAATTCCAGAGTTGGGTGGAGTTTACAATATGAACTGAAGAAAGTTTTTTCAGTAGTCTCTGGCTTGAAGCCATACAGAGACTTGGATGGACCCCATAGTAGATAAAGATGGATTTAGTGAGTGCTTATTAAAAGGCGTATGTTTGAAATAAGAAGACTTAGGTGTTGACAGTGGCCTTGGAAGAAAGTGACAATGAGAGGGACAGTTGGGAGGACATTGTCGTGGTGTGGGCAGCCCACCAGGGAAAAGCCATGGATGGAGAAGCCCAGCTGCAGCAAAGGCATCATCATGAACCCTGTCGACCATTTGGTTACCGAACATGGATCCGGAAGCGCTCCTCAATTCCTTACCCCTAAATGCCGATTTGAACACCCAGGAGTCCTCGACTGGGCCCTGGCCACTCCATCCCACCTGTGTTCTCTGCTGAGTCCAGGTGTTGCTCAGACCTCATCTGGAAAACCCGAGGCTCTTCCATGATCTTCTTGCCTCTCACTGGGTCGCCTGGTCCATGTCACACACAGCTGCCAGTGGAATGTCTAGAGTAGGAATCTGAACATCCCCCCGACCACCAGCATTAACGGCTGGATGAATCCATGCTGCCTGTAACACCTGTGAGCTCTCAGAGTTCTGCTCTGCCAACCACACTGGTGAACTCTCGGGGTTCTGCTCTGCCTGTGACACCTTGGTGTTCCCCTCTGCCTGCCACACCAGTGGGCTCTCAGGGTTCTCCTCTGCCTGCCACAATAGTGAGCTCTCGGGGTTCAGCCCTTACCACCACATCTGTGAGCACTCAAGGTTCCGACACTGGTCTGCCACACCTGTGGGCTCTCGGGGTTCCACTCTGCCTGCCACCCACTGAGCTCTCGGGGTTTCTGTCTGCCTCCCACACCTGTGGGCTCTCAGGTTCTCCTCTAATTACCACACCTATGAGAACTTAGGGTTCTGAGTCTGGCCTGCCATACCTGTGAGCATTCAAGGTTCCGAGTCTGGCCTGCCATACCTGTGAGCATTCAAGGTTATGGCCTGCCATACCTGTGAGCCCTCAGAATTCTGACTCTGGGCTGCCACATCTGTGAGCACTCAGAATACTGAGTCTGGCCTGCTACACCTGTGAGCAATAGAGGTTCTGAGCCTGGCCTGCCTCACCTGTGAGCACTCAGGGTTCCCAGTCTGGCCTGCAAGACCTGTGGTCTCTCAATGGTCGTCTCTGCCTGCCACACCTGTGAGTACTCAAGGTTATGACTCTGGTCTGCTACATCAGAAAGCTTTGGAGTGCTGTACTCTAGCTTCCCCTCAAGTATCACCCCTTGGTGAACATCAGGCCACAGTCATGCTTGCGACTTTGAGATTTTCACAGCTCTGTGCTACTTCCTGCCTCTGATGCTTTGCTAGTCTAGATTTACCTGGAATGCCTTTCTGCTTCTCCACCTTTTAACTTGAATAACTCCTATTCCTGTTTTAAGGGTTATCATACCATCCTCGTGGCCCTCCTGAAGTCCTCCCTACAACCCCCTCCGGTCTGCTCTCTCTCTCCTTGCTCCTTGCTGTCCACCCATCCCATACCTGTCTCCCAGGTGCCCATGGGCACCAGGCACTGTGCTGGGCTGAAAAGGTACAACAGTGACCAGGATAGAGGTGGTTGCCCACCTGCCTGGGTATCTGAATGTGTCCAACCAGGATGAACTCACACACTGGCAAAGCATTTTTTATTTTCATAGTAGCTGGCTGGACTGGGGTAGGAGTTGAAGTGGAGGAAAAAAGCAGAGGTGGTGTCCACCCGGGGCTCTCAGAGAACATGCATCGAATGTATCTGTGCGTTTAAACAAATATCTGTGGTCCCTTACGATTCCCAGACACACTTTTCTTTGGGGACACTTGGAGCTCATTTTGCCACAGGGTGCAACATTTCAGTACATTAGCGCACTGCAATTTATTGGTGGCTTTAAAATCTCAGATGACCTGTCCTGTTTTGCTATATGCTGAAAGGTATATGGTAATTTTAAAGGTGAGGAAAATTTATTAAATTTTACCGAGTCCTGCTTTGCTCATACAAAAAAATGAAGAAAATAATGGCATCACACCACCAAGAAAATGTCTGTGATATGTCAGGCCCATTTTTGCCCTGAAGGAGAAGATAGAAATGGAATTAATTTTTAAATTAAATGCAGCATAACAACAATGCTAAGAGTTTCCATTATAACAAATCACATGGCCTTACCGCAGAGGTTGTATATTCTGAGATGATGTTCTGGAAGAGCAGAAGGTCTGCCCTCTATGGTGGTGCTTGACCCCAGCCCAAGGCCTTTTTCAAGGCATCCTTAAATTCCTTGTTCCTCAGACAGTAGATCAAGGGGTTCAGGATGGGGGTGAGGACAGTGTATAAAACAGAGATGAGCTTGTTGGAGCTCCGTGTATCAATGGCCTGGGGCCGGACGTACATGAAAAACAAGGCTGTATAGAAGATGGTGACCACAGTGAGGTGAGAGGCGCAGGTGGAGAAGGCTCTCCAACGGCCAGTGGCCGAGGGGATGCGCAGGACAGCCAGGGTGATGTGCCCGTAGGACAGCACAGTGGCCAGGAGAGGGAACAGCAGGATGATGAAGGCCAG